>JARJEC010056722.1:0-11052 GCA_030264575.1 Tachinus sp. AB-2021 | reverse complement strand
TTTGGCGAGGAACAGAAGAAAGTGGAAGGAATTTGTAAATACATAAAAAGAAATAACATTGTAAATTAAATTAAAGCCTACACCGAAAGGTAAACAGGCGTATCGATAATATATATGTTATAGATTGGGCATAGGAAAAACTAAAAATCGAACAGCGTTTGACTTCCCAGAGTGACTGTCGACGTAAATATTTTAGCAAGAAATTAGTGAAGAGCGAGCCGAGCGTCCTTCAACGGAAACTTTTTCATTTTAGTTTGTATTACGCTGCCGCCACGATATTATGGCGATCCGTTAAATATCGCAGAGCAAGTCGATGCGATGGCGATTGATTGCTCGGTAAATTACATCAAGTTGGATTTATGAGTTGCATAAACCTTGACCTTGATTAATTGTGTTGACGAGTTTGTTGAATATTGATTAATCCGTGAGCATTTAGCTAACCCCTTAAACTTTCGATTTGATTATAAATGTAACTGGTATCTTGTTTACTCAAAAGCCCGAATTAAATCCATGGAAGTTTTAATGAAATTCCCATGGGAGCTCATTTCTAATCGCTTGTATTAATAGAAAATTAATTAGTCGTTTTATTGCTAAAATAATTATGGATTGTTTCGATTCAATTTCAGACTATTATTTATATTCAATTGAAAATATATATTCTATATTAGACTAATAGTGCATCATTGCATGGCAAACAATGTATACAATGCAAGTAAAATGTGAAGTAAATAAAGTAAGTACAAACGAAGCAACAATGCCATTATAAAACGCAAACAACAACATATTGTTGGGAGATTAACCTTAGCAAAGTTTATATGAATAGAATTGGATGAGGGGAGTAAACAAAAGAGCCGTACAAAGCGAAATCCTCATTGAAATTGTTGGTGCCATCCAGAATCAATAGGTTTAATATATCATCCCGGACATCTGAACTCGCACGAGAAATTTGTTAGTTGCACTGATCGCCCGCCGTATTAATAAAATTAAAATAAACGGAAATAACGATGGATGTAATTTGTTTTGTTCGTTTTCTTTGTTTTGTTCGAGGGGCTCACCGAAACTTACCGGCATTGGGAATTTAATAATCGAGGGCCACCCTCGAGGGGCTGTGTGGCAGCTATCCGCTACATACTTGTTAGTCGCAGAACGCAAAAGGCCTCTTTATTCCGTTTACGACTATAGAATTACACACTTTTAATATTTAATCATTTTTTAATTAGGAAACGTAGACACGGAAATATGAAACCGGCGGCATCCTTCCGGCGAGAGAGTATACATTTTAAATATATTTCATTTCATTTCTTTTTGCTTGTTTCGGAAAGTTAAACAAATAATAAAACAAGCTGAAATAATCAGGCTAACAAGCTCTTTTTGTCGCAATCAAATTAATTTTCGTTTCGTTTAATTTTGTATGTAAAGCAATGGAGCATGCACATTGCATTGTGCCGGCTACACTAATGCGCTCAAAAATCAATTCTATATTAATTATTTAAAAAGATATCCAGCTCGTTCATTATGAATGCGTTATGAAATATGTAATAGGTCATCGCTCGATGGGTTTGCTTGCCATCAAATATTAAGCCGCGGTTTTAAATTTACTCGGAACTTATTCACTTTTATATTTCTTCTTTAATTTTATCATTATCGGCGCAATTTTTATAAAACGCGAGTTAATGTTTGAAGCATTTGATTGAGTTCTGTTTTATAAGTTACGAATCCATCAAAACCCACACAAAAATAACTGTATAGTGTATAGTGTATTGTGGAAAGATCAAACAGGCCATCAATATAAAACAGATTCATCAATAACCCATCCTCCCCAAACTGTCAAGATTACAAAAACGCTCGCAACACCTGCGACAAACTAATTCAATCTACAACAAAAATAGAATTAATTGGACCATTTCTAACCATTTCTAACCAAAAATCATTAGTGAATGTTCTTTTATCAAATTATCGTTAATTTTATAAATATTATTAGTGTTTGCTCCGATTTACCTTACCGGGTTAGAATATCTAGCGTAAATGGCAAAGCTTAATGCGTTATAAACAATTTACACGCTTTATACGCTTTATGTATTATGCAAAACTATATACATGAAACAAATGGTTCTAGTTTCATCTATATTGTAAATAAATAAGCTACTTAATGTTTGCATTAACCGGGAATTTGAAATTTTATCAGGAGCATTCATAATTTAACAACAAATACTGCTTTCGGTGCTTTCAAACACCACCCCGATCGCCCAAAATGTCACATTTGGTAGTCAAAAAATCAATTATTATTTGCCTTTTATTATTGCAAATAAATTCAGAATCGATTTAATAATTTTCCGCAGTTTTGGCAATATTTTCCGCGTTCCATTTATGATAAATCGCAATTTTATTTAACTTTCCGACATGAGTCGCGTAAAATATTTGAAAAAAATCAACGGAAAACGCACTAAAAATATAATTGTAATTAATTATCATTTCCAGATGTCGCTAAAATTGTCGCCTTTCAAATTTATATTTGAACTAATCGGCTCTCGTTTTGACTATTCGGAAAAGATCGATATTTAAGTGTCGACTCACCCGCACACAAAACACGATGTGCGACATACGACGCGTTTTAATTACTGTTCCATTTGAATGCAAAGCGAGCGAATGATTGTTTCTAATATTTTATTTAATTATTTACTTCCGAAGTGGCCGAGGATTCCGCATAGCATTTCACTGTCGCATAAATATTCTACAGCTCATTAGGGCGTAAGCGTAAAGCCCAGTTTACGACAAGAGGTGAGTTGTTAGTGTCGAAATTGTGACAGTGTGTAAAAAGTATTGGGTAATATTAAGTAAATGATTTCTGTGGAAGTTTCCCAATAAAATTGTACACGGGCACCGGAGAAGTTCTTTAAATGGCGTTTTTATTGTGAAAGAAAGCAAGAGGTAGTTAATGAAATTGTTGCCCTTAAAAAGTTCCGCGGTAGTAGAATTGCGTTGTTTTCTTTTGATGTGCGATATTTGTAGTCAGCTGTTGTGTGTTTTTTATTCCCACAAAGGGTTTGAATAATTGTAATGTGTCGCTCGCTATAAATACGGGCGTGTTTATGTGACGCCGTGCAGTGCAATGCAATGCAATGCAATGCAACGCAACAGAACTGGCAGGGCGCGGATATAAGAAGCTTAAAATCAATTCTGGAAGTAAGCAAGTAAGCAAGTAAGCAGGCAATTGTACGGCTGACGTAATTGTAAAAGCCGCGCCATACAATGAATTTTAAACGGGCTGCTTTTGGCCGGCTTGGTGTGGGACGAAAAAGTTGGCTTTTCGGCCGTTACGCTAGGCCTCCTAATTGCAAAGAGTGGGCCTATCAGCAAATCCCACTAAGACCAGAACGAATGGTTTGTTACGTGGATTCAGTGTTAATCAAAACTGGGCATATTTCAAATTTCTATGCAATTACTCCGGATGTGATTGTTTTAACACAATTAACCGTTTGAAAACGCCACGGGATATGACCTCAACATTTCACTGCAATACAGTCAATGTTCTCGGGCCCTTGCTCTCTTACTCCATATTACTCCTCATTACTCCACCTATCTTCATCAAATGCATCGCTGCAGATAATTATCACATTACCCGACCGCACACTAATAAAATCAGTCTTAATATATAAATTGATGCATCTTCCACCCTCCGCCGTTCCCCGACAACACGTTCGCTCGGCTCATAAATTAACCACTTTTTATTTCATTATTTAATGTAATATTACATTGACCTTGCGATATGCTTGTTAATATTCATGTATTCAAACATTAAAGATTTCCACTTTAACCTTTCCACCCGTGAATTTTAAATTGCAACATTTTATTACAAACTTTCTCCGGTTTTAAGCGACCGACGGGCTCGTTATGTTGAAATTTTCAGACAGAAATCGGTTTTCTTTTTAGGAAGTTAACATTTCGTCGATTATCAAAGTTGACCATCGAAAATCAAGTTGAAACTTTCCATTCTCACATGCTTGCGAATTGCATTTTTGGTGAAGGCGCCGGGTTCCAGTTTTATAAACGTAAAATTGAAATTTCTTTTTTGAAAAATATATTAATATATTAATATTTTGCATACTATTTCGATGTATTTTTTGAATAGTTGATATGTATAATGAAAGCCGCTGGTGTGTTCGATTTGACAAATATACCGAAACAATGACGTCCTACATAAAAAATCCATTTCATTCATTTTATTATTAAAACTGGATGCCTTCACGTTGCTTTGCTGTCGGTTGTTTTATATTCGATTTGGTGCGATGGAAATGTATTGTACTCAAAACTACCCAACATATACAAACATGCGGTCAAAAATTAAAAATATAAAATACAGAATTTATTATCAACAATTAATATATTTTAATCGGACTATTTTGATTTCAAACGATTTTCATTGTTTAAAAGGCCGAATAAAACAAATAAAAATAAGTGAAAAAAAAAAATGAACGGAAAGCAGATGAGAAATAAACAGAAACAACGAATTAATGGTAAATAAACGAATGAAATAAAAGTGAAAATAAAACAAATTAAACGATAAATAAATAAACTGCGTGATACTCGAACGTTTTAATTGGATCCAAATGGAGTATGAAACTTTCTTAACAGTTTTTTTTTTGTAAATTACGTGCATTTATAATTTTTTTAATCTTTTAATTTATATAAATTAATTGCCTGGCACTCAAATGTATGAAATTTTCTTAATAATTTTTTATAAATTATTAAGAAACTTGAAACTTATTTATTAGCAACAATTAATGTATTTTATTACGGGCAAATTGTTTAAAATGTGAATAGTATGGAAGAAAAAAAAAATGAACGGAAAATAAACGAATAAAATGGAAGCGAAAATTAAACGATAAATAAATAAAAGAAAGACTTTTGTCTTCGGACGAGACGGGGAAATAAATGCCGATTTGAAAATATTCGGTTTAGTTATTGGGTTGGCGGTAATTAAAACATAAAACAGTAATTGAATAAGCATAATTACATTTCATACATCGTTTGAAAGCTTTGAGTGCAAAAAAAGCGAATCATCCGATAACGCTTAGTGGGATCAGAGCATATCTTGCATAGCGGTAATTGGCATAATTGGTCCATGATGAGAGAAGCTGCTGGATTGCTCCTAGAATCATTCTCTTTCTGACAAGCAATTTCATTTTCGCTCTTTCCTGCGCTGTCCAATTTCATCAAAAGCCTTTTAATATTTTACCGTGTGCTACGACCTTGTAGTAGACTTAACCTCTAGGGTTTTACACAACTTTTATAACTTCTTATAATTTGGAAAGTCTTAAATTGTCAGATATTACAAATATTCTTTTAAACTTTTTTTTTTTTCATTTCCGTTCCAGAAACGGCCTGCAATATTCCGACTAATCATATAAATTATTTAGTCCGCGCGACTTCGAAACTCCGAACATGCCAAATCGAGGCCTCTTTGAAATATCGGGAAATATCTGTGTAATTAAATAATTTCAAAATCAATACACACTTCAAAGCGAATTGATTTTGAAATCAATGTGATCTAATAGAATGGAGATTTTTGATCTTATTTATGTTAAGTCGCACGGAAAGGAACGGTAAATAATAAATGATAATAAGCATTTGCACCGTTTGCATTCCGCCGAATCAATCAATAGCGCAATAGCGCACCAAACGGAATTGGCCTTACATGCAAAGAAAAGCTTTATACATAATCTGGATTGCGGGTAATTAGCCGCAAACAAAAGGCACAAACAGATATTCAAACCGAGAGGAACCGGCCGGCCGGCCTTCAACAACCCCATTATTATTCAACATTAATGTACAACACAAAATAATATAAACTCCACAAAGACTCGCAACATACGTTATAATCCCTACGTGTGTAATTTCATTCCATTTCATTTCATTTCATTTAAAACAATTTAGAAAATGTTATCAATTACAAGCGCAAGATTGATGTAAATATGTAAATATGTAAATATCAAAATATGTAAATAAAATTTCGTAATAATTCGATCGATATAAAATTGATAAATTGAAAACGAGTAGTTCGCATGGCAGATTAATAATGGGGCGGAATTCAACACACAAAAAGAAAATAATAAAGTAATAATTATTCATTTTCATTTTCATTTTCGAAGTGATAAATGACTGAAAATATGAATAACAAACTAGACACAGAGCCTCCTAGAAATTGTGTAAACAACTTTTTTAAGCTCCGCTACACCATTAAGCAGCAATAATCCGTGCAGAATTTAACGGAATGCTTTTAAAAGTCCACTAATTATTGCATCGGATATTAAATTAAATTCCGCTATGCGAGTATGTTACCGGACATATTAAATTGCAAAATGAAAACTGTTGCGGTTATTGTTGGCCGTGCACGAGAAAGTGAATATTTGATTTTCAATTCGAAAAATTCAAAAAAAGTCAGTCGTCAACATTTTATGCGACCAATCGTAAACGAAAGTAAATAATAAAAGTTGAAATATGAAAATCTGATACTTTTAACGAAGCAGTTTGAGGCTAGTGTTAGGTTAGGTTAGTGGAGCAAGGAACAATACTGTAGTATCTTTCTCATTTATCTGTGAACTTTTCAGCCATAACAATAAAGTATGTGATAAGTTAAGCGTGCATTTTTTTTTGTTTAGCAGCCGAGTCAATGCATCGATTTTCCCGGCGGAAGTTTCTAGTTTCCCAAAATAAGATCTAGAAACGTCTCATGTTATAAACTTTAAAAAGGTTCAATCGCTCCGCATAAAAATGTGGAAAGTTATATCTTTTCGCTTCCCCTGTCTTGAATCTTTGTGATAAACGTGTTTCTTACTGCCATTTTACTTTAAATTAAATATTGTATTTTATATGTGAGCAGTTCATACACATTCTCTCCATTTTTTTCATATATACATATATATATATAACCGGCGATAAATAAAATCGGATTTCATTTAAATCGTAAATATAGTTCTTGATATGCGGGCTTTCTGTGTAATCAGAGTAATTTACGTCTACTCGATTATTTCTTATCGCGCCGGTCACCCCTAACTCACGTATGCCGTATACCAACCACCCCATTAATAGATCATAAAAAAACCTACTAAAAACTACAGATAAGCAAACCACATTTCATAAATGATGCTGATATTAAGAAATAAACTCGCGTACCGGAATATAAAAGCTGAAAAGTTACAACAGTAGTATTGAAATTTACTAAAGGGAAACTTAACAAAAGTTCGGTCTGAAACATTCCTTATAAATTCCTTCAGAAGTACTTCGGAAAACTATTTTTTATCGCGAATCTAATATACGTCTGACGTGATCTGATAGAATATATAACAAAAAATGTACGGTTTACCGTTCAACCAAAATATTGCTCCGAGGCCAGTACTTGATGAAGTCCAGTAGCCAGACAAATTGGCCCAAAATTTAAACTAAATAATTATTTTTTTGCAAATTATTTCATTTTAAAAATTATTTTGGGTTAACTTTAATAAAGAAAAAATTGCGAAAACAATAAAAAGGAATCGTAAGTTATTTACAAAACAAAAAAAATTGACAAAAAAGTTGATCATTAAAAGTGTAAATGTGTAGGTTATGACACAATCATCTTGGAAAGCTCCATCGCTCTTACAAAAATCATCATCGCATTAGTGACAGAAGTAAAAAAAAGAAAAATACAGGAGAAAAAGTATTAAACAATGCAACAAAAAACTAAAAAATGGGCTGGACACACAATATTCCACCACCTTAAAAACGGAACAAAAACACCCGACATCATCTATCAGATCACATTTTTGCGCTCAATTTGCTTGCTCGATTGCCATAGCAGCAAATTAGATGCTCAGCATGAAAAATCGTCAGCCACTCGATCACACCGGATAGTGCTACATACTAATCAACGACGAATGCATACATTCACATTTAAATAATAAATACGAAGAAATATAATGATGGCCATTTATACATGCACCTGTTTAATTATAAGCAGAAATATAATCGCGTTGTTATTATGAAATATGGCAGACGTGTAATTTAACATTTCACATTTCACATTTCAAATTTCACATTTCACATTTCCGCTGGTAAGAATATGTAAACCGTCAATAAATGCGGTGACAGCCTTAACTTTACATTTATACCTTAACATTCGGCACACTAAAATGCTAAAATACATTTGAAATTTATTAATAAATATATTTAAATGTCACCAAGCACGTCTGTAACTGTAATTAGCAATCGACGACGATTAAAAAAGGCCAATTTATTGTGTTTTTTGCGTGGAATTGACAGGGGCGACAATACAATTTGCCTTTAAAAATATATGCGAGAGGCAGCTATTCAGCGATATTTATTACCGAAATAGAAAATGTAGCTTCTTTTTCAATAAAATAATTTTGCTTTTGAATATTTCAACTGCTGGAAGAAAGTTGAAAGTCTTGAACTCTCAAGCCTTTTCTCAACAACTCTATTGTAGATACTGAGAGTTAATAAAATCCGCCGTATATGAAAGCTGATACCGTCGCAATATTACAAATTGAATATATTTCCAATAAAATATAATGCGGCAATACATATATATTCATGGGATATTATAAGCCCATCAATCTTCGACAAACTAAAGACAAATCGCCTATAAAGAAACCATATAATGCAGAGATCGATTTCATTAAAATTTCTTCGATTTTCTTTTATAGAAAAGAGTGCTTGAAAGATGAGGCAATCCCTCAGTGTGATTCTTTACTTTCCCCAGTTACTTTCTTTCTATTTGGAACGTTGTTTATTGAGATGTTTCATGTCGGGTGAGATTGATTCTGTTACGCACCATGTAATATTCTACATTCTATTTCATTTCCGCACAAAACAGAAACAATCTTTATTTAGTTTATTTTATTTTTCCGGTACATAAATTATTCCATTACGACAAAAAAAAAACGAGATACAAAACACAAAAACATTTTAATCCAATACCATTTCTATAATATTAGATTAAAATGTGTTTTATGTATTAATATTTGATTGGGGCGGATAAATGTTGACCTTTATGCGAGCGCTACCGTTTTCTTTCATTTAATATTTAGTAACGGATCGGCCTCTCAAAATTTATTATTATTATTTTATGACTTGTTTCCTTTTGCTATTTGTTCCCAGTTTGACTAAACATTCTCTATTCTCTCGTTAGATCAAATTGGTCGGTTGTTGGTATTGTATGCGTCCCAGTAGTCCTTATATGTTTTCGTAAATGTTTGCTACAATTCCCCAACTATTTGGTGAAATATTAATTGAATTGCGAATATCTTGAGCCGCTACATGCGATGGATTTTACGGCGGCTTTAATTCATTGTTGATTTAAAGGCGAAAAAAGAAGCCAAGATTTACGAACTTTTAATATCGTAGTATGTTGTTGGCATATATTTTTCTTCGGTTAATATTTCACGGAAAATTGCAGAGATATAAATATAACCGCCGCATCCTCCAATTATGTGAGAAGGTCTTGCTTGAGTCAATGTAATAAATTATATGTACCGGGTGTAAGCGAATGTTGGTAAACCCCTCAATATTTTCGTTTATACATAGTGTTTGGTAATAAATCTAACTAGCGGAAGGGTTTCCCAACAGAGGTAATGACACCGGAAGGCCTCCGGATTTTCAGCAATATTTCAAAAGCCCGCTTTTCTAAATTGCACGAAATTATACTTACAGCATAAATTTGATTTTCAATTAAAACAAGCAAAACATTGATTGCGTTTTATATGAATTATTTTCAAGCAAATTTGCTCAAATAAATATGTGCTACGTGTGCAGACCGGTTCAATTTTATTGGATAAAGAGAGAAAAATATATATAAATTACATTAGCAAACGTGTTTTATCTAAATCTGCAACAATAAAACGTGACTTTAAACGCAACTCTTTACCCATTTCAATGCGCGAACTATCGCCGAATACATCATTAACGTTTTATCTTTAATTGCATTAACGTAATTAATATAAAATATTTTTTTAGTCCGCCAAAAAATAAAGCGAAACACAAAAATAAAAAAATAAGAATGAAATGCAAGTTTGCCCAAACATTGAACATATAATTAAATAAATAAATAATGCATGTTAAAAAAAATAGACAAACATTAAAATAGAATCAGCGGAAATAAATAAAAAATAAACGTAGAAATTATTTCTAAATTGCTAATTATTAATTTCAATATTTGATGTCCGAATATGTATGTATTAATATATAATTTTTTAGAATGTATATTATTATAACAAAAAAAAACTTGATCAGCTCGAAAATTATTTTAAATGTATTTAGTATAATTTCCAAAAATAATAATCGCGTATTGTTAAAATAAAACAATTTAAAATATTCCGGTGGTAGCACTTAAGATTACGTTTTGATCACAATTAGGGTTAATTGTGATCAAAACGTGTGATATCTTGTGTTGAGGCATCCACAATGAAAAATTGATTTTATACATTGAATACATTTTTTTAAACAAAATTAATCTTAAGGCAAAGCACATTTTTGTTGGAATAGGCCAAAATATTTTTTTAGTCCTCCAAAAAAACAGACATTATCAAAAAATAAAGTGGACTAATGAAAATACACAAAAATTATAAAGAAAAATGATAATAGAATAAACAAAACATGTGAGTTTAAGCAAAAAAAATAAAAATATAATTAAATAAATAATTAGCTAATGCTAAAAAATTCACAAAGCACAAATAAAAATTAACAGAAATATATAAAAAATATGTTGTATGGAGTTATTAGCATTAAAATACTAAATTTGTTTGTGTAAGAAAGATTAATTGATGAATAAAATGTATGAATTTATTTTTTAAATGCATTAAACAACCGTTTGGCCGATTTAAATCACATTGCGCAGGAAGATTATAAAAAATTAATCAATTTTAAAGATCTCTAAATGATTGTATGGGGTTATTAGCATTGGCATATTAAATTTGTTTGTGCAAGAAAGGTTAATTGATGAATAAAATGTATGCATTCATTTATTAAACGCATTCAACAATCGTTCAGTCGATTTAA
>JARJEC010056700.1:0-10294 GCA_030264575.1 Tachinus sp. AB-2021 | reverse complement strand
TATTATCCAGGTAATATATTGTTAATAAGCTTGGCTTATAAATCGCGAGGGTTAAATTGTGTAAGGAGAGTTCATGGGCATTGGTCAAACTGGATTGAAGGTTCATTTGCGTTTCAAAAAGATCCCCTTTATTACGATCTAAACGTATTATATATAAATTATATTGAAACTTTATTGAGCTTTATTTTATTTTTTACAAATTGACTTTTTAATTTTTTTTAATTCCAATATCTATTTTGCATGTAATATGGCGAGCTTTTTGTGTATTATCAAAATTTTTTTATAAACAAATAAACAAATATCACGAATACCATAACCATAGAATGAGTGTTTCATGTATAAAAGATATCGATAATCAAACCACGAGATTATAATATTTGACACGAGCATTTTTGCATTTGCTAATTATTGCAATAATAGTTTTATTCTTTATTGTGAAATTATTAATCTTTAATATTTGTTATTTCTTTGTAATTTCCAACGGGAGTAGAATATAGGATAATGATAACTTCTTTGAACCAATGTATTTATTATCATAACTTAATGAATTTATGTATATTGGTCCAAAGAAGCTAATCCCATAAAATTATTTAAATTCTTTAAAATTGCTTATTCAATGCCAATCATTTCTTTAATTTCTTCCAAAATATCATTAAATGGTGAATAATTACATAATATTTTAATTGGTCCAAAGAAGCTTATTCCATAAAATTATTTAAATTCTTTAAAATTGCTTATACAATGCCAATCATTTCCTTAATTTTGCTAAAAATATCATTAAATGATGAATAATTACATAATATTTTAATTGGTCCAAAGAAACTTATCTCATAATATCATTTAAATTCTTTAAAATTGCTTATACAATGACAATAATTTTTTTAAATTTTGCTAAAAATATCATTAAATGATGAATAATCACATAATATTTTAGTTGGTCCAAAGAAGCTTAGCCCATAATATTATTTAAATTCTTTAAAATTGCTTATACAGTGCCAATAATTTTTTTAATTTTGCTAAAAATAACATTAAATGATGAATAATTACATAATATTTTAATTGGTCCAAAGAAGCTTATCCCATAATATTATTTAAATTCTTTAAAATTGCTTATACAATGCCAATCATTTCTATAATTTTGCTAAAAATATCATTAAATGATGAATAATTACACATAATATTTTAATTGGTTTTCTCTAATTAATACAAATTTTTTTTCTAGGATAATTAATTGTTCGGAAATAAGTAAAAACGTTGCGAGCAGACGCGGAAAATGTAATTAAAACAAAATCATTTTTCAAAATGGAATATTTTACTTAGGGCTTTCAATGTTAACCCCTTTATAAATGACTTGATCATTAGTGTCATGCCTTTAAGCCTAATTTGAACGAGCAATGAAGTTACCAAACTAATGCTACAAGATAGATAATTATTCTAATTAATATTACACAACAAAATTTTAATGATTTATTAGAGGAAATTAAAAAAACATGTTTAAAAATGTTTGTAAAGTAATATTGATAAAAACGATAGAATTTTGCAGCAAAATTAAATTGAAACAAAATGTTCCGGAGAATATTAAAAATAAATATACGCTGGACAAAAATGTATTAATATCTAGTTTAAGATTTCAGACACAGATGCAAAATCATATTTGTATTCTGAACAGTTTTTTCGAGATTTAAAAAAATCGGGGCTAAAATGGTATATATTGGTTTACACCAATTTTTTTTGTGTTTGAGACATCGCTGAGACAAAAATACGTTTCGGATTTAAACTTTGGGTGCTTCCGCCGATGGTTGGGGTTGGCATGCATCCATTAAGGTAAAAAAAGTTTTAATGTAAAGCGCATTTTTGCCGGGAGAGGCCGTGCAGTCGCTTTTTGGAATCGACAAATGGCAAAATAAAAAGTTGAACAAATCATTTGAATTTTGGGTGCTTTCGTATTTTACGTAAAATTAAAAAAAAATTAATCTAAAATAAAATTACAACTATTATGTCAAACCAAAAGTTTTCTTTTAAAAAAACTGGCGAAATGAAAAGTTGAAAAAATCATTTGAGACATCGCTGAGACAAAAATACGTTTCGGACTCGAACTTTGGGTATTTTCGTCGATGGTTGAGGTTGGTATGTGTCCATTAAGGCAATAAAAGTTTTAATGTAAAGCGCATTTTTCTCGGGAGAAGCCATGCAGTCGGTTTTTGGAATCGACAAGTGATGGATCCTCGACGAAAAATATAATGAAAAATTATTTTGTATTTTTCCTTTGCATATTGAGCCATTTTACGTAAAATTTTGAAAAAAAAAATTAATTTTAAACAAAATACAACTATTGTCATACCCCAATTTTTTTTTAAACTGGCAAAATAAGAAGTTGATAAAATCATTTGAGACATCGCTGAGACAAAAATATGTTTCGGATTCGGATTTTGGGTACTTTCGTCGATGGTTGAGATTGGTATGTATCCATTAGGACAAAAAAAGTTTTAAAGTAAAGCGCATTTTTGCCGGGAGAGGCCGTGCAGTGGGTTTTTGGAATCGATAAGTGATGGGTCCTTAATAAATATTCCACAACAACGAACAATGTTTTTTTGTTTTTTTTCCTTGCATATTGAGCCATTTTAGGTAAAATGTTGAAAAAAATAATTAATTTAGAAAAAATTATAACTAGTATGTCATACCCTAAATTTTTTTTCAAAATACTTTCAAAATAAAAAATTGAAAAAATCTTTTGAGACATCACTGAGACAAAAATACGTTTCGGACTCGGACTTTGGGTACTTTCGACGATGGTTGGGGTTGGTATGTGTTCATTAAGTAAAAAGTTTTAAGTAAAGCGCATTTTTGCCGGGAGAGGCCGTAACTGTAGGTTTTTGGAAACTACAAGTGATGTGTTCTTAATAAATATTCCATAACAATGAACAATTTTTTTTCTCCTTTTTCCTTGCATATTGAGTCAGTTTACGTAAAATTTTGAAAAAAAAATCATTTAAAAAAAAATTAAAACTATTATGTCATACCCCAATTTTTTTTCCAAAAAACTTGCAAAATAAAAAGTTGAACAAATCATTTGAAACATCGCTGAGACAAAAATACGTTTCGGACTCAAACTTTGGGTACTTTCGTCGATGGTTGGGGTTGGTATGTGTTCATTAAGGAAAAAAAAGTTTTAAAATAAAGCGCATTTTTGCCGGGAGTGGCCGTAACTGTAGGTTTTTGGAATCGATAGGTGATGGGTCCTTAATAAATATTCCACAACAATGAACAAACTTTTCTGTTTTTTTTTCCTTGCATATTGAGCCATTTTAGACAAAATTTTGAAAAAAAAATTATTTTGAAAAAATTATAACTATTATGTCATAACAAAAGTTTTTGTTCAAAAAACTGGCAAAATAAAAAGTTGAAAAAATCATTTGAGACATCGCTGAGACAAAAATACGTTTCGGACCTGGAC
Source organism: Tachinus sp. AB-2021 (assembly GCA_030264575.1). NCBI lineage: Eukaryota > Metazoa > Arthropoda > Insecta > Coleoptera > Staphylinidae > Tachinus > Tachinus sp. AB-2021. The sequence goes on along the minus strand of JARJEC010056700.1, from coordinate 6,840 downwards.
TTTGGGTACTTTCGACGATGGTTGGGGTTGGTATGTGTTCATTAAGGCAAAAGAAGTTTTAAAATAAAGCGCATTTTTGCCGGGAGAGGCCGTACAATCTGTTTTTGGAATCGATAAGTGATGGGTCCTTAATAAATATTCCACAACAATGAACATTTTTTTTTGTATTTTTTCTTGCATATTGAGCTATTTTACGTAAAATTTTGAAAAAAAAATTGCAACTATTATGTCATACCCCAAATTTTTTTCAAAAAACTGGCAAAATAAAAAGTTGAAAAAAATCATTTGAGACATCGCTGCGACTAAAATACGTTTTGGACTAGGACTTTGGTTACTTTCGACGATGGTTGAAGTTTGTATGTGTCCATTAAGGCAAAAAAAGTTTTAATGCAAAGCGCATTTTTGTCGGGAAAGCCGTGCAGTCGCTTTTTTGGAATCGACAAGTATCAAAAAAAAGTTGAAAAAATCATTTGAGACATCGCTGAGACAAAAATACGTTTTGGACTCGGACTTTAGGTACTTTCGACGATGGTTGGGGTTGGTTTGTGTTGATTAGGGAAAAAAAAGTTTTAAAGCAAAGCGCATTTTTACGGGAGAGGCCGTACAATGGGTTTTTGGAATCGATAAGTGATGGGTCCTTAATAATTATTCCACAACAATGAACCATTTTTTTGTTTTTATTTCCTTGCATTCTTGCATATTGAGCCATTTTAGGTAAAATTTTAAAAAGAAAATTAATTTAGAAAAAANTGGGAGAGGTCGTACTGTAGGTTTTTGGAATCGATAGGTGATGGGTTTTTAATAAATATTCCACAAAAATGAACAACTTTTTGTTTGTTTTTTTCCCTTGCATATTGAGCAATTTTAGGTTAAATTTTGAAAAAAAATTAATTTAGAAAAAATTATAACTATTATGTCATACCAAAAGTTTTTTTCAAAAAACTGACGAAACAAAAAGTTGAACAAATTTTTTGTATTTTTTCCTTGCATATTGAGCATATTTTACGTAAAATTTTGAAAAAAAAAAATTTGCAAAAAATGCAACTATTATGTCATACTCCAATTTTTTTTCTTCGAAGAACTGGAGAAATAAAAAGTTGAAAAAATCATTTGAGGCATCGCTGAGACAAAAATACTATTCGGACTCAGACTTTGGGTACTTTCGACGATGGTTGAGGTTGGTACGTGTTCATTAAGGCAAAAAAAGTTTTAATGTAAACCGTATTTTGCAGTACAGTAGGTTTTTGGAATCTACAAATGACGGGTCGTCTACGAAAAATATTCAACAACAATGGAAAGTCTTTTTTGTATTTTTCCCTTGCTTATTGAGCTCTTTTACGTAAAATTTTGAAGAAAAATTAGATAAATAAAAATATTTCAACTATTGTCAAACCCCAATTTTTTTCTCAAGTTAGTCATCCAAAGGCTCGTTTGTAATCTGGGGCATTTCCTCGACGCGGATACGAAAACAAATTTGGATTCTGGACACTTTTTTTTTGAGTTTTACAAAATTCCATTAAAAATTATTGTATATACATGTATTAAGGGATTAGGGCAATTTTTTGCGTTTGAGGCATCGCTGAGACAAAAATGCGTTTCGGACTCGGGCTTTGGGTACTTTCGCAGATGGTTGGGGTCGGTATGTGTCCATTTATGCAAAAAAAGTTTTAATCTAAACCGCATTTTCGCCGGGAGAGGGAGTACAGTCTAGTTTTTGAAAACAACTCGGCCCTCGACAAAAAATGTACTGCAACAATGAACAACTGTTTTTGTATTTTTCCCTTGCATATTGAACCATTTTAGGTAGAATTTTGAAGAAAAAATTAAGTAAAAAAAAATTTCAACAATTTTGTCATACCCCAAGTATTTTTTCAAAAAGAGGCGAAATAAAAATTTTACAAATCGTTAGTCAACCAAAAGCAGTTTTGTAATCTGGGGCGTTTACTCGACTCATATATGAAGACAAATTTGGATTCTGAACACTTTTTTTTCGAGTTTTACAAAACCTGGTGGGAAAATGGGAAATGTGTTAAAGGATTAGACCAATTTCTTTGGGTTTGACGCATCGCTGAGACATAAATACGTCTCGGAGTGGGACTTTGGGAACTTTCGCCGATGGTTGGGGTCGACATGTGTCCATTAAGGCAAAAAAAGTTTTAATGTAACGACCATTTTAGCCGGGAGAGACAGTTTATTCGGTTTTTGGAATCAACAAGGCCCTCGAGAAAAATGTGCCGCGCGCGACAAAGAACATTTTTTTTGTATTTTCTCTTGCATATTAATACATTTTACAAACAATTATTGTCATACTCTATTTTTTTTTCTTCAAAAAACAGGCGAAATAAAAAGTTGAAAAAATCAAAATGTGCCGCGAGCGACAAAGAACTTTTTTTTTTGTATTTTCACTTGCATATTGATACATTTTACAAAAAATATTATGTCATACTCTATTTTTTTTCTTCAAAAAACAGGCGAAATAAAAAGTTAATAAAATCAAAATGTGCCGCGAGCGACAAAGAACATTTTTTTGTATTTTCACTTGCATATTGATACATTTTACAAAAAATATTATGTCATACTCTATTTTTCTTTTTCAAAAAACAGGCGAAATAAAAAGTTGAAAAAATCAAAATGTGCCGCGAGCGACAAAGAACATTTTTTTTTGTATTTTCACTTGCATATTGATACATTTTACAAAAAATATTATGTTATACTCTATTTTTTTTTTTCAAAAAACAGACGAAATAAAAAGTTGAAAAAATCGTTAGTCGACCAAAGCCAGTTTTGTAGTCTTTTTTGGAGTTTTACAAAACCCGGTTAAAAATGGGAAATGTGTTTAGGCGTTAGACCAATTTTTGTGCGTTTGACGCATCGCTGAGACGAAAATACGTCTCGGACTTAGACTTTGAGCACTTTCGCCTATGATTGGGGTTGATATGTGTTCATTACGGCAAAAAAAAACTTTTAATGCAAAGCGTATTTTTGCCGGGAGAAGCTGTAAAGTTGGTTTTTGGAATCAAAAAGTGATAAACAAACTCTCAAAGAAAAATATCGCGCAATAATGAACAAATCTTTTTTTGTATTTTCAACTTGCATATTAAGCCCTTTTTGACGTAAAATTTTGAAAAAACTAATTATGTCATACCCCAATTTTTATTCAAAAAACAGGTTCAAAGTTGAAAAAATCGTTTGTCAACCAAAAGTTGTTTTGAAATCTGGGGCATTCTCTTAGATACGAAGACAAATTTGGATTTTGAGCACTTCTTTTTAGATTTTTTTGTGTTTTACAAAATCTCGGACTTAGACTTGGGTACTTTCGCCTATGGTTGGGGTTGGTATATGTTCATTAAGGCAAAAAAGTTTTAATGCAAAGCGTATTTTTGCCGGGAGAGATCGTAATGTCGGATTTTGGAAGATAGTCCCTCGAAGAAAAATATACCTCAACAATGAACAAACTTTTTTTTGTATTTTTCCGTTGCATATGGAACCTCTTTACGTAAAATTTTAAAATTAATCTATTTAAGAAAATGTTCCCGATTTTTTTTCCAAAAAAAATATGCAAAATAAAATCTTTAAAAAATCGTTGCTCAAACAAAGGTAGTTTTTTAATATAGGGCATTCTCAAAAACGGAGTAATATTTCTGTACTCTGTACTTTTTTTTTAATTTTACAAAATCCTGTCAAAAATGGGAAATGTGTGAAGGGGTTTAGATCATTTTTTTTGCTTTTAACTTGTCGTTTAGACAAAAAACGTCTTGGAGACGGACTGGGTGCTTTCGCAGTTGTGTCTTTGAGCTAGCATCACCCAGGTGGGATTTGTCAATACCCCAATACATTTCAAATTGCTGTAATTTTAAATACGCTTCACTTAAGCAAGTTTGGTTGCCAATAGCTTCCTAAAAATTGATTTTGTATAATATTTCAAAGTATTTTCAGTATAGGATAGTTCAGAAGGATTGGATTAAATTGCGTTGGGGTCCGTGGAACCCCACCTTATATTATTATAACACAATGCGACTAAATGTTATGCAATAAGTAAATAATGAAAAAAAATTATATATCATTTTTTTAAAACAGGTTCAAGCGACTTTGCAGCAAGAAAAAATAATCTCAGACTAAAAAATATTTTCCGTGTTAGTTAAAAAAAATCTTGTGCCAGCTGCAACTCAGAACAGAATAAAAGTGAAATATGTCAAAACTGTCCTAGAAATAAAGATTCAGGTGTGAGCAATGCCAAATATTTCTTTGCAATATTCCTAGGCACCATATTAGATTTTCACAAAAAAGAAATGCAGGTGCTCCATACCTGCATTTCTATTTTGTGAAAATTGTATCTAATGTGGTGCATGATATTATATATAATTTAAAAAACTAATTTATTTAGATATATAAAGATATTTTATCATATATGTTAGTTATTCCAGCTTTGTCATTTTATTATTTAGATGTTTTTCTTTCATATTATTTTACATTTTGTAATTTGACAAATAATATTTTTTGTTTAAGCACTTTTTAAAAAGGTTTTTTACAATAAGAATTTTATGTATTTATTATTTTTTTCTAGATTTCAATAAATACGAATTAATGCGGCTACCTCGTATTATTTTTAATAACTTAAAACATTAAAAATATAATGTACAGACAAAAAAAATAATTGAAATTTTTACAGTTTTTAAATTTTTAGTCTGCCAGATCCCACCTGGGTGACAATGCAAAATATATATATAATGTTAAGAGATTAGTTAGTTAGTTAGTTAGTTTTTAGCAAATCAACCTGTAAAGATTATTATTGCCTGTTGCCTACCGGGTTAAGAGAAAAATGTGTTAATGCTAGTGCGTAAAATAATGAATAAATTTTGCCAATTTTTTAATTTGCGCAATTTCCTCTTCGGATTGCAAAGGATTATTTTTTACGTATGTTGATGCAAAAAGTAAGATAGGTAACGATTTTATTAAACTTTGAATCTTAAAAACGAAATAATATCAATAACTGATCATTTAAACTAGAAAAATGTTTTCTTTGGGAATTTCAAAGGATTATTTTTTATGTATGTTGATGCAAAAAGTAAGGTAGGTAACGATTTTATTAAACTTTGAATTTTAAAAACAAAATAATAATCAATAACTGGTACTTTTAACTAAAACAAAATATTTACGAATGTTGCCAAATGTTATAAAATACGTAAAATTAAAGGTATTTATTATATAAGTGGTTTTAGATTAGCATTTTATCCACACAAAAATATTTATACGCGAAAGCAACGGTCGAGCGTTTAATTTTCTTGGTGGATAAAATGCTTTTAAAACACGCATGCAATACAACCGCTTTATTTGCAATCAACACATTTGTGGAATCGGAATGAGCAAAAATTAAAAAAATATTTGCATTCGTAAAATAAATCGTTGTGGGCCTTATCATAACAATAGGATAAAGTTACTTATCCCACTAGTGGATAATAGGTCACTTTATACGCTTCCAAAGTGTGAATAAAAATCCAATTATAAGGTGATTGTGGGTAATTATTGATTCATTATCCCACTAGTGGATAATAGGTCACTTTATACGCTTCGAAAGTGTGAATAAAAATCCAATTATAAGGTGACTGTTGATAATTATTGATTCTTTATCCCACTAGTGAATAATAGGTCACTTTATACGCTTCCAAAGTGTGAATAAAAATCCAATTATAAAATGATTGTGGATAATTATTGATTCAGAAAATAATAAAAGTTAAAACTCCACAAAGATAATAAGAAAAGTATATATTTCAACTTATCTTATTCACAAACCATATATACATTTCATCATTGATTCTTTATCCCACTAGTTGATAATATGTCACTTTATACGCTTCCAAAGTGTGAATCAAAATCCATTTATAAGCTGATTGCGGATAATTATTGATTTTTTATCCCACTAGTGGATAATAGGTCATTTTATACGCTTAAAAAGTTTGAATAAAAATACAATTATAAGGTGATTGTGGATAATTATTGATTCTTTATCCCACTAGTGGATAATAGGTCACTTTATACGCTTCCAAAGTGTGAATAAAAATCAAATTATAAGATGATTGAGGATAATTATTGATTCTTTATCCCACTAGTGGATAATATGTCACTTTATACGCTTCCAAAGTGTGAATAAAAATCCAACTATAAGGTGATTGTGATTAATTATTGCTTCTTTATCCCACTAGTGGATATTAGGTCACTTTATACATTTCCAAAGTGTGAATAAAAATCCAATTATAAGGTGATTGCGGATAATTATTGATTCTTTATCCCACTAGTGGATAATAAGTCACTTTATACGCTTCCAAAGTGTGAATTAAAATCCAATTATAAAATGATTGTGGATAATTATTGATTCTAAAAAATTATAAAGTTGAAACACCACAAATATAATAAGAAAACTATATATTTCAACTTATCTTATTCACAAATCATATACACATTTCATCATTGATTCTTTATCCCACTAGTGGATAATAGGTCACTTTATACGCTTCCAAAGTGTTAATAAAAATCCAATTTTAAGGTGATTGTGGATAATTATTAATTCTTTATCCCACTAGTGGATAATAGCTAACTTTAATCCATATATACATTTCATGATTGATTCTTTATCACACTAGTGGATAATAGGTCACTTTATACGCTTCCAAAGTGTGAATAAAAATCCAAGTATAAGATGATTGTGGATAATTATTGATTCTTTATACCACTAGTGAATAATCGGTCACTTTATACGCTTCCAAAATGTGAATAAAAATCCAATTGTACAATGATTGTGGATAATTATTGATTCTGAAAATTATAAAAATAAAGTTCCACAAA
>JARJEC010056606.1:0-14727 GCA_030264575.1 Tachinus sp. AB-2021 | reverse complement strand
TTGTGCCTCCCGGAAGATGGTTAAGATTGGTTAAGTTGGTGAGAAGGTATGAGTATTTTGTTCGAAAAATCGCAAGTAAATTCACATTTAATGCAAAACGGGACAATAAACCAAGTATGTATAATCAAATTGAATTAAGGAATTCAATAGATTCAATTGAGAATACAGGTTTGATATTTTTTTAAATATATGTTAAAATTGTGCAAATATTAATTGAATATATATATATATATATATATATATATATATATATATATATATTGTGTTGGCAACAATTTGTTTACACTCATATTTGACATATAAATTAAGTAAGATTAACAAATCCATATGTTTTGAAGTATAATTGTCATACTCAATAATTGCGAACTTGATTATTTTTCATTCAAAATTGCAAAATAAACGCTTTGCATAAATTGTGCGAAGGGAGGAAGAAAAAGTGTTAGTATACCATCCTCTAGTTTTATTACTAAATATAGTCTTTAATTTAGGTTCATTATAATTTTCAAAAATGAATATAAACAAATTCTATAAAATAAAAGAAGATTTTATCGACAAATCTGTGAAAAAAATAAGTGATAATTTGTAGCTTAAATAAAGGTTCCCTCTGGCCGACAAAAATCAATTAGTTAATCATAACTAACAATTCGCTGCTATGGAAATACCTGTCATTTCCATAGCAGCAAATTATCGGTTCTAATTGTTTCGCCGTGTCAGCAAATAATTCGCGGGCTAAAAATGCTGAAAAACTACGTTAAATGTTGATGGAAATTAATAAAATTCCATAAAATTTCTAATAATTTCATTAAAACTTGGGAACATGATTTGTATCAGTTTTCATCAGATTTTTGTAGACTTTTCTTGTTTCTATTTAATAAATGTCAACAATTATCAAACCCGGAATTGTTCGGTTGGCCTTTTTTTTAAATTAATAATTCATGAATTGTTACATGGTTTTCATATTTTTTGAAATTGTTGATGAATTTAATAGATTTTCAAATGTTTCTCATTGTTTTTAAAAATGTTCATAAACTTTTCTCAAAAATTTTATAGTTTTTTTTCCAATTATCAAAACTGTGATAATCCACTTTTAAGCAATTTTCATCGTTTTTTAACAATTTACTCCCAGCATTCATTATAATTGCGTAGTTTTTGACAAATTTTTAGTTTTTATAGCAGTTTTGTTATACTTTTTCATCAAGTTTCACATGGGTTTTTCAGTTTTTTTTGCAATTTTTGTAAGTTGTCATTAATATTCCAATGAGTTTCACAACTTTTTATATTTTTCACAAATTTTCTTTAATTTTAATTTAGTTTTACAAGAGCTATATAATTTTAAAAAAATCATATTTTCAATTTACGCCAATTTTTTCACTTTTATCATTGATTCATATCAACTTTTACGTGCGTTTCACAATTTTATTCATTTTCGTAAATTTTATTACAATTTTATTAAATTTTCATAACTTTTCTCATATTTTTTGATAGATTCTACGAATTTTTGCAACGGTTTCATTTTTTAGAAAAGTTTTTTATACAAGGATTATTAATTTTTATAAATTATCGCCAATTTTATCACGATTTTTATTCATTTTCTTTTGTTTTCTCCAGCATTTCAAAATTTCTTACATCATTTTTATTAATTTTCTTACAATTTTTTTTATTCTCATCAATGACTAATGAAATTAAAATTTGTATGTTTCATAGATTTCAACAATTTTATCACAATTTTTATTGCATTATAATATGCATTTTAATAATTTTCATCAGCGTTCACGTCAGTTTAATAATTTTTTATATAAATTTTACTTATTCACTTAATTTTTCACAAAATTTATTAGAAATTTCATTAATTTTTACATGAGTTTCATATTATTTTAAAAATAATTATATTAATGTTTCATTTTCAACAATTTTCATTAATGTTGAATTTATGCAAGCGGTTGTACATATAAAATAGCCTAGCATTGTAAAAACCAGCACAGAAAGATGTTGTGTAGATGGAAAATGAAAAAAAAAAAGTTGATCCAATATCTCAAAAACTTACAAGTTGGAAAAAAATGCTGACTATGCCATTGGATTCTACGTACAAAAGTGCCCTATAAGATATGTTAGTCCTGTATCGATAACTTAAGAAATAAACCAAATAAAGACAATAATAGAAAAAGCTGATTTAGAAAAATCACGTTTTCTTTGGAAACTAAAAATTATAGAAAAATCCTTTAACTACCATTAAACATATCTCGCAATATTAGATCAAGATATCCTGATCAGAATTTATCTACCATTTTTAGTTTCCAAGATAGCTTATAGCAACGTCCAAATTTGGGCACCCTGTTCATATGGTGAAATAGAAAAATTCAATATCATGTTTTTTTTAATTTAAAACTTTTTAATTAAATATATATGCAATAAAAAACTATTTTTACAAAATACAACTTAAATTTGGCATCTTCTTACTCATCGCTAACTTAAATATTACAATTCCTAGGGAAGATTTTTCAAAAGTGCAGTGCTTTCAAACATATAGCATAATCTAGAGGGTTAAGGATGGCATAAGCACCAAAAATGGGAACTTGTAAACTCTTGCATCCCAAAACTAAAACTGCAGCCGCATGAGCAGTTACATGGCGTGCACATACATAATTAAACTTTTCTGTGCATGTTTTTATTTCTTTATTTACAACAAAAACCGCTGCATAAACCAGCATAATTCTGAACTACTTTTACATACGTTTTACAATTTTTCAATTTTATTAATTTTATCACAATTTTCTTTAAATTTTATTTGTTTTGATTTCACATAAGTTTAATAATTTTTCACAATTTGAGAGAGAGACCTTTAAATACACCTGGCCTTTGGCCTTTACAATTCATAAAACAATCCTGCCGTCATTTTATCATCACACAATCTATCGGCCATTCCATATTTAAAAGAATAGAAAGAAATCAAAAGACAACACACGTTTTTTTGGTTTCAAAATAGTGTTCGATTAGTGGTTAAAAAAATTTAGGCGGTTAGTCAATGACAAAAATTGGAAATTCTTTTTCTGACATTCAAGAGGATTTTATCACTAACATTTACCATGTAAGTGAATATTATATGCATATTCTGTAGAAATGCCGTAAGTGAATTAAAATTGTCGAATATTTAACGATAGCAGGTGCATAGCAACGAGTGTTAATTTGTCAGTTTAAAAACTATGACAGCTGGAGTGGATTTCTGACAAATTAACATGAGTTCATATGCATCCCGCATATTGTAAATAATAATATAATTCTCAAGTATAATTTGTCAATGCATGATGTTGCCAGACAACCGATCAACAATCAAAATATTTAAAATATTCGCTCGATATTTCATGTAGGTCAATATGCATTTTGCGATTGGTTGATAAGAGTATGAATTAAATAATCTGTACACTTATTTTTATATTAATTACCTTAGTTTGATTTTCTTTACTGTATAACGGTTGTGCTAAACATTCAATATCAATTTGTGATGCGCCTACTGCAATTGCAGTGTAAGATCCTCTTGTGTATGGTTGACTATACCAAGTAGTACTAAAAATAAATTGTTAAAAACAATGAATATGATCTACCAAAACTCTTACCAAACACAATTTTTTGGCTTAGGAATAAAAGGATCATTTAAAAATTTTCTTAAAATATCTGTACAAACATCGGATACCACATCCTTTGATAAAGTCTCCATATATTCAGCCTCTTTCCCAGATATCCATCCCAACAACAGAGTATCCGATATTTTTGAAAAAGAATATATCTTTTTATACCAATGCTTACTATAATCTGATTCCTTATCATCTGTAGTATCCCATAATAATAACACCTCTGTTATATTTGGATTTAAAAATGGCCGATCATATTCTAATAAGATTTTATCAACAGTGCCAAATAATAACCTATCAATTGCTTCTAATTTATAGTCCGGTAATGGGGGTTGAAATAAAGTATCAGCTTTATGTTTTAAAATGCCCAAAGGTACTGTACATATCACATGATCAGCATAAAATTTCTTACCATTTTCACAACTAATTTCAATATTATAATTGCATTTTTCAACACTGGACTCTCGACTCGATGATTCTTCAATAACAGTACGATCCGAATCATCAGATTCATTACCGTTATCATAATTACTGCTATGTTTGCTCCAGTGTATTAATGAAACGGGATGATCTAATAGTATTAAATGTTTTGGTATGTCTTTAGATACAGGATGCAATATGGAACTGTACCCAAGAGGAAGAACGATATTTCCACCTTGTAATTCAGTGAAGCTACCGATTTCAAGGAGATCAATCTCCGTCATGTTATCACAGCCAGAGATGCATGTCTCTCGTTTAAGTAAACAATCAAAGATCAATTGTCGTAAATGTTTCTCTTGTATATCTTTGATTTTGTCCAAATATAAATTAATTTCTAGTTTAATGTGATCACCAACACTGTCGATGCCATCAGGAGGTAAATATTGTGTAACAAAATATTCTTCGCAACGTTTAAAAAAACACAGATATGCTTCATAGATTTCATGTAGTATATTGAATGGCACTTGCTTGCCGTTTTCAGTTGCAGCTACTACTTTATGTGTTTTAGGTATTTGCATGATATCGACAAGACCGTGTTCCATTGCTAGTTCGTAGACGGGATTACCAAGTATTCCATGTATCCAATTAGCTCCTAATTCTACTTTGTCTACACCCATACCTATTTGAACTATTCTTCCTCCTATTCGATTTCTAGCTTCCAATAAGATAAAATCCTTAAAACCATTTTTAATTAAATGATGAGCTGCAGACAATCCAGCCATACCACCGCCGACGATGAGTACTTTATATTTTTTTTCATTTTCACTTTCTTTATCATCGCTGTTCATAATTGTTGTTCAATTTTGATTACATGAGGAGATATACACAAATGTAGATAGATCAACCAGAATGAATACAACCGCGCACTCCGCAACCAGCTGATTGCCAAATAACAATTCGATGACCATTTAGTAATTTCTGTATTACCAACATAATTTTAAAATTGTTTTTGTAACAAATTTGAACTTTAGAATTGTATCTGTGATTGTATCTAACCAAATAAACGGCAAAATTTTGGCCTTCCAAGTTTCAGTTCAACTAAAATATTACAATTCTGACATTTTATTTAATATTTAATATTAAAATGTTTTTTTTGCAGAAGGTAACGATGCCGATTTTTTTACATGTAAATGAGATAAATTATATACCCATAATTTAATTTCTGATTGTAATTGTATTATTACTTCTTAATCAACTGTAATACATATATGAGAATATAATTTTGACAAAAATCAACAATGTTCAACATTGTAAATTTATTGTTGTCTGTTATTGATAAGTGAAAATATACAGGAGAAAGGCATGAATTTAGATTTGTTTAAGAATAGCTCCAAGTTCTTGTCAGAGAGACGTCTACATATTTCTGCCAGAACAACATTGATATATTGAGCAACGTTAATCGGGAAATATTCTGCCGAGTATATATATAAGAATCATCTGGAAAGAAGCAACTTTGACTCGGGGTATGAAGGATGTGAGTAAACCATTGATGTATATGTTAAAAAACAAAGACCGATCAAGACTTCCTTCAGATAAGCAACGCATACGTTGTTAACAACTCCTTTAATATCTAGAAAACAGACCCATAGGCATTTGTTTAACGCTAGAGCATGGATTAACTCGCAGTATAAAGAGGTTACATTTTTGTATACACTGTGACCTTTTCTAAAACCCGTGATGGAAGGTGGAAATCTGCCATTAGATTCGCACCATGTCTGTAGGTTACGCTCAATTATGTTTTCAAAGGTTTTCAGTACACATGAGGACATCGTAATCAGCCTAACTAGGGATGGGAACAGTGGCACTGCCCTTAGGGATAGGAACAATTTTAATCGTTGTCCAGCTCTCAGAAATTACACCCTGCTGTAAGATATTATTGAATATAAGGACAAGGACTAGGTGCTCGTTGAGGCGGGCGATTCCCTCAGCATTAAATAGGAGATTTTGTCATGACTCAAAGCGGTGTCCTTCCTATTAGCTAGACCACATTAAGTTCATCTAACAAGATCGGATTTGTTAGGGGTTATGGAAAGGCATGGATGACATTTTGATTTGATTAACAGTTTGATTAAATATACAAGAAGCGAGGAAGAGTTTTTTGTTTTACTAACCACCTCTGAGCATTCTTTGTCCCACTATGGTCAGGCCACGATGTGGCTTGTGGGAACTTGTAGATCTCGGAGGAGAAAAAAAAAACGGCTGCATGCACAACCCAGTTTTCGAGACTAAAGTAACACGGGGCATGATTATTTGAAAATTTATTTAAAAGACTTTCTGTATATTTGTGCCAGATTATATGCTTTGGTTTGACTAGATGCGAGGGACTAGCAGGTTTGTCGGGATACAGGTTTGAGGAAATGTCAATTAAAATCGGAAAATTATCGCTTCCGTACGAGTCGTCTTAATTTTAAGGGACAAGGTTATTGAGGGTTATGAAGAGGTTTACCAAATCAGAGGAAGAACCATTGGGGTTGACCGAGGCAAAATGGTTAATGGCTTTAATTAATGTATCGATGAGGTTATATATAATATTTGCATCAGAAGATGCTGTCGAATTTTTGAGGGGATAGGCAAATACATTATAGGATGGAGTCGATGGGAGGGATAGAAAAGATCTCATGGAAGAAAATTGCCTTAAGGGTCTTTTATCCGGTGTTTTAGGTTTAGGACTTTTATGGAGGTTTCCCCTGGATAAGTTGCTGCCGGGTTCCATCCGCTCACGGACAGAGTATTGAGCAAAAGATATAAATGGAATTGCTTTAGATAAAGTATTAAACAAGAGAGGTCGAGTGGAAACACTTTACTTTTGCATACTTTGGTGGCCGTATCTCAAGCAATTAAAACATTGTATGACTCTTGGGATGAAAATGTTAATGGGTAGGGTTTAAGTTAAAAAATTATTTGTTGGGTAAGACATGCCCTCTGAATGTAACCAGAATGGTGGCGAATGACTCAAAAGTGAAGCCTGATCCGTCGATTTTATCCACTTTTCGGTTAAGACGCTCAACTCTAAGAATTTCGACATTAAGGGAGTTTCTAGCACTATCTTTGATTTCTTGTACATCAAATGATTGCATTTAACTGATTATCAAATAAGAAGTTACTATTTAAGAATTTGTTGGTTTCGCGAAATTTGGAAAAAATAACGACAACCCTAGTTCTGTCTCTAGTTACCACTTTTATAATTGAAGGAATTTTAGCTTTAAGCAATTTGCTACCGATTGAAAGGGGGGTTGTGCTCTGATTCGCGCGTGGTTCTATGTATATTTGATACGGACCGGAATCCGTGGGAATAAATAACCTTACGAGTGGTATCTTGTTATTTAGTGAATGGCAAATTGTTTGACTAGCTTGGTAATTATGATCTGATTTAATTTGATCATTTAGAGGTTATTTTCCTCCGACATAATGAAAGATGGATTCACCACCACTGATTGTGGTTTGTCTGAGCGTGGTCCAGATAAGCTCACCTAGTCAAAAACAAATAATTACTTCCGCAATTGTTAAAGGAAAAATAATTAGGAATATAAGAAAGAATTATAATAATCAAGGCTTACTCAGACAATATCGCACCTGGTAAACGCGACTAGGTCGGTCCGTGATAGTTGTTGCAATGGTGTGCATTTGAAGGGTATTTGGATATCGTATGATCTCCGCCACATTTATTACATTTTATTGTGGGTGCACAGCATTGTTTTTACAGGTCCAAATTTGTGGCAGTTTTGGTATTGTAGCGGTCTTTTGATGTAGAAAGTTTGAATCGACGCCAATATAAAATTGATGAGAAATGTTTTACCTTTGCCTCCAGAAGCGCAGAGAAAAATAATTCCACCATTTCCGTCGGCTACGCATTGCATGTTTCTAGTAGGTATTTTTTTATTTGCAATTAAAAGTGTTGTTTGCGTTTCCACAAAACATTACTTGTCAACGTCGAATTGCTAATCTCTGTCTTGCACGAAGGAGATATATTGATATACATAAATCCTCAGTCAACATCATAGATTCATTGAAAATGTTGTCTAAAATATCTGAATACTCCTGATTTGGATCAGTTCTGCATGCTTGTCTAAGAATGTCTTTATTGAGGTTTTGACGATGTGTTTCCCACAGTTCTCTGGGATTTGATGCAACGCAAGTTGTTAAAATGATTGCAACCACAGTACAAATTTGAATCAATTCCTTTGTTAATGTTGTATTACAATACTGTTCATATAAAGAAGAAGTGAGTTTGCATGGAACAAACGCCAGAAGTAAAACTTTTATTACAATGTATATATTATTTTTTTAAATTAAATTTTCATTCATTACTCACGTTATAAATTATTAAATATATATCAAATTAACATGATAGACATTGATAATAAATACCACCTACGATTCATTAATCCAATTTATTATTATTAATGGGGTTATGTATCTGATAATGACAAATAATAATTGATTTGTCAAATTCGATTTGAATGTAAAATTGAAATCTGAATTCCACTCGCCAGCTTTGTATCTTTTCTTCTCTCTCTATATTTTTAAAATTTCCCAAAAAAATTAGAACATAGTAAGTAATAAATTATAATGCTAGTTTAAAATATTTCTTATAAAAGTAAATAACACCTAAATCGAGTTTTAAAGTAGTTAACGTTGAAAATGTTAGTTTACAACTCGAGTTATGAAATATACCATGTTAAGTAATTAATACACTATTTTCATCTTATGTTGCCAACTTGAATAATCACACTGTATCAAGTTAAAAAATAATAAAAGTTATATTTAAAAATGGTGATACATATCAAATATATAAATTAAATAAAATATTTTTTATATTAAATAACATAGAATTGTTTTAAGAAGTTAGCAAAGATGATATTCAATATAGTTACATATTATAAATTATTTGAATTTCAAAATATGTGTAGCCATCTACGTTTGAAAATATTAAGCATAAAGACAAATATTTGACGCAAAAGAAGCTTTCTTTATATTATAGTTTCTACATAACGTTACCACTATCAAATATTTCTAGACTGATGTAAGTTAGTACTTACGTTTGTAAATAGATAGATAGATACATAATTTTATTCAAAAAAGCTGTATAACAGATATGGATTGTCAGTACATACATAGTTAAGTAAACATAAATAGAACAATTAAAAATAAAGAATAAATCATCTATATGTATGTGACAATATCATAAAAAAGATATGCAATGGCATTCTCAATTTGAACAAAATAGAAAACAGACGGAAAATATATCATTATAAATCGTCTACAAATTCTTTAACCGTGTGATATGTATTATTAACCAAAAATGAATGAAGGGATGACTCAAATTTACCAATATCAACTATTTCTAAAATATTTCTAGGCATCTTGTAATAAAGTAGCACACCAGCGTACATCGCCGATTTTTCTTGTATGCAGCACAAACATAGAAATATGAAAATATATTTTAGAAATCTTCTAAAACCTGTAACAGATGTAACTTTTAATTTAACTTCGAACAAATTAGTTTCACTACCCTACGCGAGGTGCCGCATAGAGCTCTTATATTATATTATAGCTTTTGTTAGATACACAGATCACCTATAGATATATGGATATTTACATTATAGTATATGCATAATATTGTGTAAGTAGTATTTTATGTTTGATATAAAGTAAATTTCTAAAGAATTGAATATTATCATTTTCATCTTTTGAAATAATTGTTTAATAATTGATTTGATTTTGAATTTTATTTTTAAAATTTCAAAACTACTTTATATCAAAATTCTTAAATAAGAGAAAACGTGTTTACATAATAGGTTGGTTTAGTTTAGATGTATATATTGTTGTTTTTTTTTATTAAAATAAATATGTTATTCTGTAACTACTCGCGTACACGACACAAGTGATTACTATTAATATAGAAAGCAAATGAGTTTATTGTTTTTAACTTGTGAAAATACATCTTACAAACACGGAAACAAGTTACTTTGCATATAGACATATACCAAAGAAAGTTTATAACTACTAGCGAACTATGTAAGTTACTAATTTCAATATTTCACTGTCAATATTAGTTAAAATAAAGCTATACTGATGAGAAATATATTTCCAAACAAGTATATGGATGATTTTATACTTTTTAATTACATATTCAACCCTTTTTGCAATTCTGCATCGTGATATTGCATCAGATTGCATCTAATGCACAAATAGACACATTTTGTTCAATATACAAAGATGTTCTGTAGTATTGCATTGTTTAATTGTATATAAAAATTTTAATTTACTGTTTTTTTTAATAATCGATTCATTTTTATTTTATATTTAATTATTTAAAAAAATTGTTTTTTATTTTTTAACTTTCAGTGTTACATTGTTTTCGTCTTTGTAAGACGTATTTTCACAAGTTAGTACATATTTAGTTAGTACATATATTTCACAATTTTTGTTTTAACCAGTAATATTTATTTAGGAGATATTTTTAGTCATTAAACGTATGCAAAAAATAAATTAAATTAAAAAAACAATTTGTTTCCCAAAGCTATATAAGTAGTATATTATATAGTTATATTATAAAATATAACATTTGCTGGTTGTATTAAAATTTTTTTATTTCATTTGCGGCGTAGAAATCACCTGGCCGTCAAAGCCTAGAGCTGACGCGAGGCCGGGTTCAGGAATACGCGTTGAACCAACTACGCGTTAATCCTGCCACGATCTGTGACATAGTAATAATCTAACCATGAACGTTTAAGTGAAATAATTTTACATAAATATGTATGTATTATAAAATAACAAATTTAACTTTTGTTTTGAAATGACGAATGCTTGTGTAACAAACAATATTTAAATACAAAACATATAATTTTTAATATTATCAGGAAATAAAATTTATATTTTAAATGCATTATTATTATTATTTAACAAAAACATAATATGCACATCAATAGAAGTTTTATATTTATAAAAATTTTAAAAAAAGATACCTCAACTTCTTTTTATTTTCTCAATTTTCAATTTCACAGTTATTTTTTCACAATTTTTAAGGTTTTTAACACATCCGAAATTTTTGATCGTATTTTTATTAAAATATTTTGCAATATTTTACATTTATCTTACGCTATTTTTCAACATTAATAAGAAGATCAGCGTTTCTTAAAATAATTCAAAATTTAAGCTTGTCTGACACTATGCAATTTATTATATCAATTGCTGTACAGTTGGTTAAAACACGGCATTTCATTGGCTGCTGTCTTAAATGCATCCAATGGAATGCAGTGTTTTAATAAACTGTACAACATTTGATATAACAAATTGCGTAGTGTCAGACAAACATAAGTAAACGGTTATTGCCATTTCACTCTACAGTTTACTTTTGTGACATCTTCTACATAAACAATTTGGATACGTTTTCTTTGCTAATATTTTGACATTTTTTAACTTTTTGTAAATATTTAATATTTTGTAGTTTTATTTCCACATTTATTAACTATTTTTTCAGATTACTTTATGCATGTTACTTAATATTTATCAATGTGCATTAAATGATTTTACACATTTCACATAATTTAATATTTTTTAGCATTTTTGGATTTTACAAATTTTTTCGGACGTAACGCTTAACGCAACGCAACGCAACGTATATTAATATTAATAAAGCATTTTTTTTACATTTTTAATTTTTAATTTTTTTTTGTTGGTATTTCTATGTTCTTGATATGTTAAACACATCTTTGTATTTTTTAAAATATTTTTGATGTTTTCAAACATTTTTCACAATATTTCTAAATATTTTTTGACATATCGAAAACATTTTGAGCATTTGACAATATTGAAACATACTTCAAACTTTTATCGACATATTCGCAACATTTTGTACAAAATACAGAAATTAATGATCTGAATAAAAAAAGATGAACTTTTTTAACCAACTAAAATATTTTATAATAGAACTAGTAATTGCATTTACTTTTAATAAAGATTTTGGTACACAGAAGAGATTTTATTCAATTCGCTGAATAAAAGTTATTATCTCTCTATGTTTGGTTTTCTATTATAAAATTTTGTATTTTTCATTAAAGATGAACAGTGATTAGAAAATTCTATTGCTTTTATATGTGTATAACAGATCCGCTGTGTTATCTATTTCCCGCAACTTCCTAACTGATCTAGCCTACATAAATTTAATTATGAAATCTTTGTAATAAATTGCTATAAGATATTTTAATAATTTACAGAGTGTTATTTAATGTTATGTATTTATTATTATATTATTATATTATGTTTTTCCATATACAGGGTGCTAATTTCTTTAGGTTTTTATCAAAACTGTATTTTAGGAGAGCATAGTATGGTATAAAAACACACTTTTATGCAAACTTTTTATTTATCCAGTGGCGCAGGTATGGCTACGTCATGATACAATTTTAAACAAAAAAGATTTCTTTCATTTTTGTCGTACAACTTACAAATTTAAAGAAAACTAAAAATAATTAAAAGTTGTAGTTGGCAATATTAGTCTTGCTGAAGCCAATACTAAATGAGCCAGGTATATCTACCAAGAAATGTATCCTAATCGTGTTATTCCTGATATTCTAACAGTGTCTGTTAAAACACCGGAGGTTTAGGAGGCTATCCTACAATAGATCAAAAAGAATCCAGACAGTACTAAGTAAAAAATTGGCAGTGGATTTAACATCTGCTACAGTATAGAAAATTTTAAGAGAATATTTGTCGTATCCCTACTCTCTACAAGTTCAGACAATTCTTCACAAGATGGTTCCATAAAAAAGTTGGACAAAATCTTTAATTCAAAATTTAAATAATTCAAATTTAAATTCTTTTTACAGATGAAACAAATTTTTCCAGAAAAAAAAGAAATTTGTATAAAAACGTATTTGGGCCAAAGAAAAGCGTTATGATACTTTAGAAACCTATTTTCAGGTGCAATTTTCACTTAATGGATCGCTATTATTGACGATGTATTAATAGGACAATTTTTTCTATCAGGACACTTAAACGCAAACTCCTTTCGCGATTTTCTTCAATATGATTTGTTTGCATTAGTCGAAAATGTTTTGTTATTAGTACATCAGTATATGTGGTTCATGCATGATATTACTATATTAATTTTACGAAAAGTTTGTTTTTACGGAATTCATGATTGAATTAATAACTTTTTCATGTAAACTTAAAATATTTATAAAAAAACCTTAAATAGAAGTTATACATTGCATACAAATATAGTGATTAATTACGATTAAAATGCACATTTTCCACAACTTATCATTCTGATATTTCTGGCAGTACATACATATTTCTTCAAATTGTTTCAAACTTTATATGCGTCCGCCATTGTGCATGTTCTATTGCATCTTATTTCAAATTTAAGCATGTATGTTCAAAATAGTATAATAATTCAAATAGAATGTTGACATTTTTGCATAATAGTTAAGATATGACCTAAAAATAAAACTTTAATGTTTTAATATACCAATTAATTAATACCGATAATACGCTTCTTCAATATTGATATACTATACGACAATCAAATATAATTTTATTTTGTATTGAGCGCTTGGATATTTTTCTTAGTGCTGCCTGCATACGCGCCGAGTGTCACAACAAAACTTTCTTTTGGCCTTTCTCGGCAATCTCGGCCTTGCCAGCCGCTGCTACCCATGGCCGTTGTTATATTCATATACACATACACCGAATTAGAATCAGATAGTTCTAGATTAGCACACCAGTGGTCGCATCACGTTTTCATTTCGAATCTACATTTGATTTAAGTTTCTTGTTACAGATATTTATAGATATTACTATGCGTTTAAAATAGGGTAATCAGAGTTTCTTTACGTTCGAAGCTCTACCCATCTGAAATTACGGCTGTTTAATTTAGCAAAAATGCAAATGATTCAGTTTTTTATTTAAATTATATAGTTAATAAAAATTCCTTTAGTAAACAATGTTTCTCTCAATTTTAAGCTACAGCTATCCCCTTATCATATGTTATTTTGCTTTATAATACGGTTCATAAATTGTTACTGAATATGGTCTTTAAACATTTTATAAATTTATACTAATAGCATTAGATAAATTTATAAAACTACAAGTTGCAAAATGTTCAATGACTTGTCTGCCTGAGAGACACTCGTGAAAGGTACTCTCAAGAGTTACTCTCAAGTGCGTGCCCACATGAGACAATAGACTCTCCAAGAGCTGCAATTAAACTTGCACTTGAGAGTTTTTTGCTACGTTTTGGAGGTCCCTAGTCTAAAAAAATGTTTTTAGAAAAATGTCTATCTGTATGTATGTATGTGCCTGTGTGCGTGTTTGTGTATATATGTGCCTCAACTCAACATAACTCAAGTAGTTTTTAAGATAGCGTTCTAAAATTTGAGGAATATGTTGGAAGTATGCTCTAGTTGTGTCGCCAAAATTCGTTTCGATTGGTCAAGTTGGCAACACGTGGTGGTCAATTTTCTTTCAAAAATGGCCATAAACGGCCTCAATTTGAACAGAATAATAAATGGAGAAAGGTAGTTGCTCAATTCTATAATAATTTAACAATAAAAATTGGTTTTTTATATATTTAATTAGTTTTACATCGATATTTTAATATTTAACTTTTCTCTTT
>JARJEC010056588.1:0-11685 GCA_030264575.1 Tachinus sp. AB-2021 | reverse complement strand
TCAGCATGGCATCAACAAGCACAGGATAGAGAAGATTGGAAGTACCTTGAAGAGGCCTTTTTCCAGCAGTGGAAGACACGAGGCTCATAAAGAAGAAGAAGAATGTCATCTATTGGTCATACGACGTTATATTCACGAATATCACCAAAAAATGACGTGGCTCTGCTGGCTGGGCGACGTTGAGTGGTTTTTGATGTAAAACATTTAATGCTTAGGACGAATGTTGCTATATTTATATAGTAGTAACGCAAGAGCAAAGTACAACATTTAACTACAGAGGTCGCCACTTTGTTTATTTTAGTCAATATGCAGCACAAGGTTGTGCGCTAGATATATTAGTGACAGTGACAAACAATATCATGACAGTGATAAACAATATCATGACAGTGGCAAACATTATCATGACAGTGACAAACAATATCATGATAGTGACAAACAATATCATGACAGTGACAATATGAAGCACAAAAATGCACAGCTTACTTTGAAAAATGTATTTCAGTGTTTCACATTTACCAGGTGTCCCATGACGGATTTCCCCCCTTTTTTGAAACGCATCACCAACTCATCTACGTGTTCTATGAGGAATTGGAAAATACCTATCAAAATCAAATTTCACGTCTTAAAAAACATAAGCTTACCAACAAGTTTTTCTAAAATACGTTTAGTCGTTTTTAATTACGTATTATCGTAAATAAATTTTAACATTGAACACCCTGTATATCTTAAACAACGATTTAGCTAAATTTTAACTTCTACTATTTTCACTTACTACATAGTCGCTTAGTTATCGAACACCCTCTATATAATATGGAGTTTTATCGAGTAAAATCCAAATCGGTTCAATTTTACTTTAAAACGCCATTTTGATGACCTGTATTATACGTGTTTATGACGTTCTCGATGTGAAATAAGCAAACAAATTACGTGCAGACGTCACTTTGTTAGCTTGGCAACTGTTTTTAAAAGTGGAATTTGATCGAGTAAAAAGGTTAAGTAAAAGTGCAATTTTTTGGAAATTGCTTATATTTCTGCCACCATTGTATGTTACTAAAACTCCAAAGAGATCAGTATCAACCAAGTGAAGCAATATTTGAAATGTACAAGTTGATTTGTATTATATACATGTATTGTTCATTAAAGATAATCAATGTTTTGTCAATGTGACTACAATTATAGTTTTGAATCATTTTCAAATTCAGTATGAGGTGAAATGAAAAAAATGATGTAGATTTCTAACTTTCTATAATTAAAGTAGCCACAAACAAAAGTACAAATCAAATGGGCATACAATGAGAATGCAGTATGTGTATCGTACTAAAATGTAAAACTCACATACTGCATACAGTTTAAAAAAATAATAAAGCGGTCGATCATTTTTTAATTGAGATCAACAACAAAGCAATTTAACATACAACGTTTACAAGTTTTTCTTTTCATTTAAATATAGCTCGTTATATTGAATGTATGAAATGAAACACATATGGGGTATTTTTTAGGAGCACAAGAAAAAATATAATAAATTAAAACAGATACATCGATTATGCTCCTAAATAAAATAAGAAAAACAAAGGTAATAATAATAATTCAAATATTAAAAAATAATAAAATGATTTGAACGGTGAACGAGGAGAATGGATGATAATGGAAAGATTTAAGTTATCGACAAACATTCAATATGAAAATGCAATCTTTATGTACAAATTGTTATTGAAAATGTGTAAGCTTTTCTGTTACCTATAAAAAAATTGGTAATAAAGTTTGGCATTCGAAATAATGCAGTGCCTCTAAATTTTATTATAAGAGTAAACATTGTGAAGGCTGTTAATATTTACAACTCGGGAGTAAATTACAATCATTGAAATTTGCACCTTACTCGCAAACCTAAAAAAGAAAGATAACACGAAAGAGAGATATTAACGCATTCTATAAAAGGAACTCGATTAAATTGGATGACTCATGAGATTGGAAAGTTTTATTTCAAACTGCTCCTTTTGCTGTGTTCGTCTCGCCTCATATTTAACATACGTACAACTTATATGAACAAAACAAAATCTTATCTATATTAATATTTGGTAAGAACTTTATGTCAATAATTAAGTTAATAATATACATACACATTATACACATAATGAAACAATAAAATATAATAAACGGTTTAAAGAATCGATATAGATTTTCTTTTCTGTTAAAATTCTTCTATTGGTTGTATTACGAGTAAGGTTCATTCGACATTCATAGATATGATAACGACTTAAAATATCTTAAATTTTAAATTAAGACTAACCTACATTTAGCTACTTAAATAGTACATAACATATTAACAACTGTACGTTGGTCTTTATTTAAAACTAGTCAGTTGAGAGTAGCAGCGCTACTGTGACCACACGGTAACAGTGTTAGATGCTGGTCTGTTTCATTATACTGTAGTCATTTAGTACGCACTCCTTTCTTCTTCTTCCTCTTGAAGAAACAGCAGCACCTAAAAATAACAATTACATTACTTTCGGTTCACATTTGACATTTTTGATACAGTATTAGTAAGTTAATTAAAAGACGCAAACACATGCTCATCTGTACATAGCTGTAATTCTTAGTATCATTATTGCATAAATATTTCAATCGAACCCACATTCAGAAATGGAGAATGTCGATCTCTTATTATTATTGCGCAGTTTGATCCTGAACTTTATCTAAAACTATATGTAGTATACATTGTGACAGCCGCAATAGAACTACTAATCTATGATCAATCGACAAATAAATAACTAGTCTATGCAACCAATATTGCTACTTATACTGTAATCGAGAAGACCATGGCCATTTTTGTGGATATCCACACCAACATTTCATGAGATTCTAGCATACAAATAAAAAAAATAAGAAGCAAATAACAAAAAAAATTACGTTTAATGCAAAACAAAATGATTTGATGAACAATAATATTATCAATTATGTTGCTTCTACTAAAATTAATTGCTAAAAGCGTTTAATAAAAGCATACGGGCATAACATTAGCTACAAAAACACAGCTGCTCTACATACTTTGTTTCATCAAGAAGATCGATTTCTTGGGGTTGAGTGATGGGTGTATTACTATGGCCTGCAGTCGGATCGTCAGTATTCAATTCACCATTCGTAGAGCTAACAACTTGTACTGATCCGTGACGGTCTGCTGGTGTTAAATTTCCTAAAGTACTCTGTTTGGAGGTTTCTGGCCATGCGTTGGTTTTGCCAGCATTCTGGAAAAGCAATTTCATTAAAATATTTATAAATTAGCATGGTATGCAGGATTGCCAACTCTAAAAAATTACTTAAATATTTTTCAATTTTGCCAGCATTCTGGAAAAGCAAAATTCATTAAAATATTTATAAATTAGCATGGTATGTAGGATAGCCAACTCTATAAAATGACTTAAATATTTTTCAATTTTTGAAGTCCTAATATATTTGTGGAGCTTTAAGTTTTATCGGTTTCAGAATAAACATTAAATATATCAATTTATATACAAAAGGCAAAATTTACCATGTTTTAAAAACAATCAAGATCGTATGGTTGGCAACCCTGGTGGTGCTTTGGTAGCTAAGAAATCATAAATTTATGTCAAAAACTGTTTATTTCTGGTTTAATTATTTAGAAATTTAGCTACAACTTCAGGGTTCAAAAATATCGTATATTTGGGAAACCTATTATACAAAATTAAATTAAAAGCTTAATTAGTATTATTTATAAGGTGTTTCAATTAAACTTAGCCCTACTTGTGCTACTACCTCGTGTTTTATATCGTTAAGAATGTGTTGATATATTGTAGTGTCCTCTGAGATACTATAACCACCATCCTGTACGATTTAGAAGAAATGAATATTTTCATTAATTGTTAATTGTTGGATTCATATACTTTTGTGTTAAAATAACACCTGCGCAATGTGCTGAATAAAATTTGTTGCTTTAATTAGGGCGGAGATGGAATGTAGAATTTTGTGAAATTAATTTAAATAAATCTCAACCATTTGTAAATCGATTTCATCAAATACACAATAAATTATTGAAAGTACGATTGAATACTTTTGTCTCGGCATACTTCTGGTTTTGCAATTATGATTTCTTTAGGAGTGGCCTTTCAGAATGACTTGCGTATGGCAATACCTTTCAGTTTTCTTCTCTGCGTAAGTCCTGATGTCATCTTAAACCTAAATAGGGTCTTAGTTTGAGTTGGGCTGGTTTCGTCCTCACGAAAATGCTGTCCCCGATCCCCATTCTCAACACATATGAAATAATTTTAAAACTACAGAGCAGGTGTAGTGGTATTAAAATCTCGAGATCAGCTTATTTGCCGCCATTTTCTTGATTTTAAAAATTATAATTTGTTCAAAATTTCAGCAAGTTATATGCAATAATTTCAATTTTAGCGGTCTCAACTAAAAATCTCGAGATCCGCCATTCTTTTAATTTTAAAAATTCAAAAATAAAATTTGCTTAAATTAATTAAACGTAATAGATACAAATTTGTTGAAAATTGCAAAGCCTCAAAGATTTTGCATCCTAATATTTTTTTCTTATTGAATAACCTCAAATCGTAAATAGCAAAAATCTGTAATAGGTTTTAGTTCAGTTCAGTGAGAAAAACGTGATAGAGCATCAAAAGCTGGCTTATAATAAATAAACAACTAAGCTAAATGTTAGGGCTGCCAAACAAAATACCGTAGCATGCCCAAATATGTAGTCTGTTGCGCATCTATGTTGATCGAGTTCAGAAATTGGTTTATAACTCGGCAAATTATTGCGATACATTTGTAGTTAAATTGTTGCAAGTAGCACTAAATGATTCACCACTTAAATTTTTTTTAATTCATTTTAAAAATAAAATGGCAGAAGTTTTACGTTTATCAATATTTTTTATTAACCTGATTGTGAACAAAAATAACCGAAACTTTAGTCGCATATTCAAAAGTATATGAAACGAACAATTATAAAATAAGTAAAAAACACAAAACAATAATAATTAAAATTAGTTGTCAATTACCTTATTAGCGTTATGTCGATCCATATTTGGAGAGACAATAACTTCGTGTCCTGTAGTTTGTAGCGATCCTACAGGAGTACTCTGCGGGAAAACATTGTTAAACATGGCAATTAGAAAGAAAAACAAAATAAAGAAAAGCTCCAAGCATATAAATACAAACCTTATCGGATTTAGTTTTAGCAACATTAGAAGGAGGCGCATTGCGCACTTGTTGCAATATATAAATATTGGGAGGCTAAATCCGTGCGCACATGTGCAATATGATTTAGTAAAAATGAGCATGCAAAAAGAAATTTTTATAAAACAAATGAATTGAATATTAAATGTCTCTAATATTAAACTCACCATTGTCTTTCCGGTCCAATCGAACTCGCCATCGTCAATGTAGCCTCTTCTTTGAAATAGGTCGGTGAATAACTTTCGAAGATATTCGTAATCAGGTGTTTCGAAGAAGTCTAATCGGCGCACGTACCTTAAATATGTAGCCATTTCTTCGGGATGGCCATCGCACAATTCATCAATAGGTGTGGCTCGTTTTGTATCACCGATTTTTTGGTAACGTTCTTTCAGAGTTTCGGCCTGCAACATTTAAGGAAACAAAAAATCATTGTTTGCCTTCACTATTGAAGTGAAAGTTCTAAAATCCATGGTAAGAATTGAGCATACCAAAAGAAATTCATCTAATATCTAAATACAGTGAAATCTCTAGTTATATTACCATATATTTATCTAACTTTCTTTTAAGCGGACAAAATTTGTTGGACTGTCAGTGTCCGCTTAACGGAGATTTCATTGTGTATTATTTTGAACAGCCTGTATATTATATATAGATGTGTAACAACAAAACTGTATAAAATATATAAAATCTATAGTTTTTTTGTGAGAAATTCATCAAATATATGTCGATTATTTTGAAGAAGCCTGTAAAAAATATATCCGTTATTTTGAACAACCCTGTATAAAATATCAGTGGCGTAATTATCATGTCAGTTTTGGGCAAAGCTCTGGGGCCCATCATATGATCGAAAAAATTGTTACAGATACAGAACCTATGAAAATCATGTAAAAATCAATTGCATTTTAAATCATATAAATTACCTTAAGCCCTTGCCAAGGCAATGATCCCCTGAGAAAATACATGAACATATGGCCTAACGCTTCTAGGTCATCACGACGAGATTGCTCTTTGCCTAAATGAGTGTTGATGGACATATAGCGGGCTGTACCAGTCAACGATTTGTGTTCTCTGTAAGGAATGTGCTTGTTCGTTTCCAATTCTATGTACTCCTTAGCTAAACCAAAATCTGAAATTAAAACAGAAAATTTAAAAACAAATCGATGTTAACTCTGGAGCAGAGCTTCTGCCGAGACGAGAAAAATCTCGATCTTGTCTTAAAATCGATATCGAGACTAGATTTATTTTTTCCAAGGTCAAGATCAAGACAATATTTTGATGAAATCTCTGTGAGATCAAAACAAGATCTCGACAAGACCTCGCATTTAAAGAAATTTTATAAATAATTGATTATTCTAACAAAAGTTTATTTAATAAATGTTATATTATGTATTATGTGCAAAATATAAAATATTTTTTTAATCTTGTCAACATCTCATCAAGAGATGTCGAGATTCAAGATCGACATCGAAATTGATATGTCAAGAATCTCGACGAGAGCAAGACGAAATCGATTTTTTAAAGTCTCGACTAGTTAATTTTTTTTTATAATCTCGACGAGACGAGATCAAGAATGGATTAATCTCGTCTTGACAGAAGATCTACTCTAAAGGCACTTCCAAAAAGTTATTACATTGTAATTAAAATTGGCAATTGTGTTTGCATTCAAAATGAACATTTTTAAAGTTATTTTAAAAATAATTGTAAATGTGATAAATCACAAAACGGTTTAATTCATAGTTCTATTTAATTATACAGTTATATACTTATTCTATATCAATTGCAACCAGATACATGTAATTTTGACCAATTAGGAATTGAGCATGAGCAAAAATAAATAGTAAATAATCGCCCACATTGCAAGAAATTCATCAAATATCAAAATATATCCAAGCTAATGTATAATATCTAAATAGATCCATTTTTAAACAACCCTGTATAAAATATATAAAGTATTTTTGTAAAAATGATTTTTTAACACTCTAAAAACCTAATACCCTTACCTCATGCTTGTCGGTTAATAAATGCAATCATTGTAAATTGATTTCAATATTATTAAATAAACATACCTATAATGTGAATAATTTTTTCTCTTTTTGTCGTACTTCGTCCTATTAAGAAATTTTCGGGTTTAACATCGCGATATATGAGGTGTCTACCATGAACGTATTCTATTCTGTGAAGAAGTTGTGTTGCAATCATAAGCACAGTTTTAAGTGTAAATCTACGATCGCATAAATCGAATAAATCCTCTAAACTTGGACCAAGTAGTTCCATAACAAGCGCATTGAACTTGCCGCATGGACCAAAATAGTAAACATCCGGTATGCCTTCTGCAATGTTATAAAAATATTAATTAATTAATTTTTAAATTTAAATGACGAAACTTACCTAGTAATTTACCGTGACATCCAAGTAACTTATAAAATCGATATTCTAGGTGAAGCTGAGGTGCTTTTGATTTCATTAATTCCATTTTAATAGCAACATGCTCATTATTATATAAGTTTTTGCCTAATCGTAGTTCGCCGAAGTTACCACAGCCAATTTTTTTCCCAACCCGGAAGTTGGGACCCACCATCAAAACTCCCGAACTGGAATTCATCGAGTGGCGTGAAGAGTGAGTGTCACTGCCGGCACCGTGTCCTATTACAAAAACACTTATTATCAGTTTAAATCTCTCAAACGTGCAAACATTTTTGCGTATCAAGCATTGAAGTACAATAAGCTTTGCATTCAATCTTTATTTGCTTTAATTCTGCTTTCCAGAGTCTGCCCCCGAGCTGTATTTTTGTCTCGGCAAAGCGTCAAACGTAAAAAAATTTATGTAAACCAATTTTTAACTAGAAAAAAATGCTCAAAATCTAAATATGACTTCGTATCAGAGCCGAGCGAATGCCACAGATCACAATAATGCGTTTGCTTGACTAACGATTTGTTCAACTTTTTATTTTCAGGTATTTGGAAAAAATATGATATAATTGTTAAAAGTTTTTTTGAGAAATTAGAAATTTTTGCGATACCTTCCCAACCGGTATTCTTGAATATGAAAAGAGACAGAGCTAGTGTGCAAGTATGGAAAGCAAAAAAGCTTCAAGATGCCTTTATGGTACCAATTCATAAAAGAATTGACTGAAGAAAGGACTGCAAAAATAAATGTTTAATCAAATGAGATTTACATTGAATTATTGCAATTTGAATTTACATTACAATTTTAATTAGATTACTGCAAAAAAGTGGCAAACTCTGGTTTAAATGTTTGAATAATATATTTTGTTAAATATAAAATATTTACTTACCGTGACGTTTGGAGTTCTTTTTTTGATCCATTTTGGGCGTATTACAATTATCTGAAATAAGAAATCATTCTAATTAATTGATACTGATACTATTTTTATAAGAAAAGAGTTATTTTTAGTAGAAGCGAACAAAAATGTGAGCTCCCAACCTGACGAGTTATTAAATAATTTTGCTCATGCGTGCTAAACAAGCTTCTTTCCAATTTTGCAATTAATGATTTGATATATTATTTTATGTGTAGCCAAATTTAATATAAGAAAATGACATATGTCAACTATCAAAATATGACACATAATCAGATGTGTAATGTATGCAACCCAATATACACCAGTTATAAAAAATTAATGACTTAAATAAGCACTTACTTGAATGAGCAAAACCTGTCATTTTATAACAAAAATGGAAAAAATAATTAAAAAGTTTCCATTTAGTATTTTAATTATAATTTGATTAAAAAAAATAAAACTAATGTCGCAAGCAAAACAAACCTGTATAATTCAAATATATAAATTAAGTGTATTTAATACTTATCTATGCCAATAATGGAACTAAATGAAGGATTGAGAATGAAAAAAAACTGTCGGATAGTCAAAAAAAAAACAAAAATAAAGAAGTTTTTTAGGTATAAAAATAGAAAAAATAGATTTTTTAAGCTGTGGTATTAGAATTTTTAAAATTCGTTAATTGTTATTGTTTCAGAAAAATATATTTATAACATAATTGAAAAAAATTGCTTTTAATAAATAGTAAATTTAGTTTTAAATTTTTTTTTTAAATATTTAACTTATTCAATATTAATCTTAGATAATTACCTACAATAAAATTAACAAAGCACACTAACTTAACAAAACTAGTTACAAAGAGTGTTGGTTAATACCGTAACAAATTACAATTGAAAACTAAACTATTTTAGAATATGGTGCATGGTGTACACCTACATTTTTCTTCAGTGGGGGTAAACATTTTGCATGGGGACCCCCCACCACTGTACCGATGCCCAAATAAATCATTATGAGTCAAACTTAATGATAAGTCTTTATAATTAGTGTTATTAAAAGATTATTCACTTAAATTTTGAAATTAAAATAATAAATGAATTTGCATGCACAAACTTTGTTTGATTAATGTCAATATTTATATATTTAAATAAATGTTGTGATTAAGCAGACGCATAATAGCTGATAAAATAGTGATTATTAAGTTTTTATCAAAACAAATTAATCTTCCTGAATCATAGAATAATGCGTTTCTTTATAAATCATCGACTATATTAATTTTGACTTTTGTGTAATTTATTTTAATGTTGAATCAAGATAAGCACCAAAAAAACTTAATTCATATTATGTAAAATTTCTGTATAAAAATCAGGATTATTGAATATGATTCAAGAAACTTTGAAACGGATTTAATAATCTTAATAATACAATGAAATTACTAGTTGCAGACGCCCCCAATAAGCGGACAACTCTTATAACCTGGCAGTTTAGAATACACCAACACACATCCATATATGTGTCTTACTTTCGTTTAAGCGGACAAAATTAGTTGCACCATCAGTGTCCGCTTAACGAAGATTTCACTGTAATAAAATGAAAATGTTTCCGGTTTTCGGTGCCAACGTGTAATCATAGGGAGGAAAATATGTGACTTTTTAAATAACATTTTTCTTGTATCACAAAATGTTGTAAAAATAAATTCTTATTAATTTTAATATCCAAATGAATATAAAAATCATAATTTAAGAAAAAAAATTGTCTTTTTACGTCCAAAACCCTGTACTTTTATTTTTCACTAGCCCAAGAAACGCTGTTTTTGCCCAAAATATTATACTTTCATATGGAACCATTCATTACCGTTTTAATCACAATAACTGTTGCAATTTTGGCCGAGATTATTATATCAATTTACTTTAAATCCTGTCAAATATCTTATAAAATATAAATAAAATAAAAGAAAACAAAACATGAAACTGTTGCAACATTTTGCAAAACATCTACTTATTTAAATTAAACGTCGAAAAATGTTGCGAAGAAAAAGCACAAATACCAAAAAAAAATCAAAAAAATTAAATATGAGAAAAATAAAACTTGATTGAATCTAGTTATTGCCTCCAATATCTAGAGCGGCATTAATTGTTTCCCAATGGCGAATAGTACCAGAACCATCCAAGTGCAGACCGTTGCTTAAATTTTGCAAACACTCGACATCGGCCGTACTGGACATGCCACCTGGCTGTTAATTTTTAAAGACACCGACTACGAAACAGTTTGCATAGACTGTTATCCAAAAATTATTTTTAGATGATTTGTTAACTATTATGAAGTTTGGGATAAAATCTTGTTTTTAAATTGCGTTTAGAGTTTTAAAACTGGTATTTTGAGATACGAAATAGTTGTAGTTTTGGCAAGGACTACTACCTATTTTTATATCTTTTACTAATTGAACCGAGCCTTAAAATTGTGTCTTTCTGCCTTTGAATTCCATTTTGAGGTTCAAAACTGCTATTTTTGGGTAGTAACTACTAAAAAGTTGTAGTCCAAAAAAACATTTTACAACCTGAATGTTATGTTTAGATATTTTGGCAGAAATTCAGCGGTTTAAAACTGGTCCTTCTTGCCGATAAATTGTCTCTGGAGCTTCAATCCTGTGCATAATTGGTATTTTTTTATATGAACTACATTTTTTCGACTTTTTTATAAATCCTACGTTTCTGAGGCTTATAATTAAGACATTCGTAGTTTTGAATTGTTTTTTGGAGTTTTAATATTGCATTTTTTCAGCGCCTATCTAATATAGATAACCTTTTTTTTCATATTTCTTTCTATCACTGTATGATGACCAGGTAATTGGCCAAAAACTAGTGATAGAAACAAATATTTCTAACACTGTATGATGATGACCAGGTAATTGGTCGAAACTAGTGATAGAAACAAATAATAATATTTGTTTCTATGGCCGTATGATGACAACCAGGTAATTGGTCAAAAGTAGTGGTAGAAACAAATATTTGTATCACCGTATGATGATGACCAGGTAATTGGCCAAAATTAGTGATAGAAACAAATAATAATATTTGTTTCTATTACCATATGATGATCACCAGGTAATTGGTCAAAACTAGTGATTGAAACAAATATTTTTTGTGTTTTGCGTTTGATACAGTCGAACTGCCCGCTATAAAAGCTG
>JARJEC010056578.1:0-10897 GCA_030264575.1 Tachinus sp. AB-2021 | reverse complement strand
GATTATTTAACGTACCAAACAGAATGAATGAATAAGTACCCGAATAAGAAGAAATTTGAAAAAAATCCATTTTTATTGGCATTCTTGCATTTATTGCAAACTTAAATTGCTTTCGCGATGTCCTCATTTGGTACCAAAAGAAGCGCAATTTAACGGGCTTTCATTTGGTATATTGGTACAATTGGATTAGTTAACGTACCAAACAGAATGAATGAATAAGTACCCAAATAAGAAGAAATTTGAAAAAAATCCATTTTTATTGGCATTCTTGGCTTTATTGCAAACTTAAATTGCTTTCGCGATGTTCTCATTTGGTACCAAAAGAAGCGCAATTTAACAGGCTTCAATTTGGTATATTTGTATAATTTGATTATTTTTTTGACTCGAGCAGAATAAATGAATTAGTTTGTGGATAACAAGAAAATATGTTTTTATTGGCATTCTTGCATTTACTGCAAACTTAAATTGCTTCTGCGATGTCCCCATTTGGTACCAAAAGAAGCGCAATTTATTAGGCTTTAATTTGGTGTATTGGTACTATTTGTTTGTTTACTTAATCAAGCAGAATGAATGAATTGGTTCCCTGATAGTTTAATTCATTGTTATTAGGCAACTCTGTATGCACAATGCTAGGTGTGACTTTGGTTGCCTATTCGTGTTGCAGGATTACTGCTGAATTAAAGACCAATGTAAGCGCCGTCTTGCGGTGCTTTCATCCCATCAGCCATCAGTTTGACGTCCAATTGCTCTTCGGGATGTCATAACCAACAAAAAATCGAACTAAATGATGCTAAAAAGGCAAACAAAGTGTATCTTTCCGTGTTAATTGAGTGCTGCGAACGTCGGCCGAATTTAAGGTAAGCTTGCTTCCTGCAGGCGGCTCATTAAAGGGCGTTATTTGGTACAATAGCCACCCCCAAATCGCAGTGCCTTTGCTGCTGCTGCCGTGGGTGTCAAAACAAACCTATTTATAGCCCTGCACCGTATAATCCATTGCGAAGCAATAGAACCCGGCCCAAACGAAAGAAAGAAATTGATTTCAATTGGGCCGAACAAAACAACGTCGGCGCTAATTGGGCCGAGATTTCTTTCACGCAATGAGTCACGATGACCTTAGATATGACATAATTTCATCAGATGCTTATTTCACATGCAAATTGTCCCATTGTGTGGGCAATTGGAGTCCCACTGCACACACCAACTCATTCAACTGGCCAACATTCGGTTGGCCATGATTTACATCAATTTGTTATTATTGTTTGTCGAAATTTTGACATTGATTGAATCAATTCGATTTGTGTCAAATTATTTACAAATTGCAGGTTATGATTGTTGCGAAGGGGATGCACGATGTCGGGTCGGCGATGTGGTCGTTGCTGAGCGCGTCGCTGGGTGACGATTTAACGATGTAGCCGAACTCGAGAATACTTATAGATTTGTGCAATTTGAACACGATCTGGCGAGGATGTCGCAGCACGACGACCGCAAGAAATTTTATTGCCGGGAATGGGCGTTCCAGAAGCTGTCGCACTGTCTCGATCAGCGGCCCATCTCGAAAACCTGCGGGGCCTTGTTATTGGGTGAGCTGCTTGTGAAAAATTGTAAAATTTCCGTTGCAATTTCAACAAGTTTTTACGCTTCTCGGAATTTTTCTTGTATCTATTTTTATCGTGAAATTTTTTTAATAAAATCGTTTCAATTCACGCATTTTATTCTAACGGAATTTTCGGCCGACCGTTGCTGCGGTTCTCGAAATGTTTCGATTTCGATGAAGTTTCGAGCGATTTTTATAAAATATTGCTCGGATCGCGAAATTTCGTCGGTAAAATTCTTTCGCGGCCCCCATTTGCGCATTTTATTCTAATGAAATTTTCGCCCAACTATATTGCGGTTCTCAAAATGTTTTGATTTTATCGACTTTCGAGCGTTTTTTTTTTTCAAATTTTGCTCGGATTTAAAAAAATTTCAATAAAATTTTTTTGTTTCTTCAATTAACACATTTTATTCAAATAAAAATTTTACCCATCTATTACGGTTCTCAAAATATTTTTATTTTAACGACATTTCGAGCATATTTTTCCGATTTTCATGAAATATTGCTCGGATTGCAAAATTTTTTTGATAAAAAATGTCGTTGGTGGCAATGCACATAAATTATTCAAATGAAATTTTTACCCACCCATTACGGTTCTAAAAATGTTTCAATATTAACGATATTCCGAGCAATTTTTTCCGATTTTTAGGAAATATTGCTCGGATTGCAAATTTTTGTTGATGAAAAATGTCAATGGTGGCAATTCACATAAATTATTCAAATAATATTTTTATTCATCCGTTACGGTTCTCAAAATGTTTGACGTTTTGAGTAACTTTTGTCCGGTAATTTTAAAAATATTGCTCGGATTAAAAAATCTTATGGAGAAAATTTGTCGGTGGTGAAAAATTACGTTTTTTGTTCGAATGTCGTTTTTTCCCACCTGTGATGGTTGTCGAGATATTTGATGTTTATTTAATAGTTTGACATTTTTAGGTGGTCCCGGTTGCGGTAAAACGACTTTTTGTTCGGAATTGTGTTGGCCGTCGCAGGGTCCCAGCGGGCGCCAGCAGAGGGCTTTGAACCGTCGCTTATTGGGGCACCATTTCCTCCAAGGCCACAACGAGAAGAGCCTGAGTTTGAGCGAATTTGTCCGTTCGCTCGTCACGCAAATACTGAACCACTCGACGGAAAGTCACAAGGAGCGCAGCATACGCCGTAAGCTAGCGCAACAATCCGAGTCAGCCAAAAATATTTCCTACGAGCAGAACTTGTGCGAGGAGAATCTCTACAGCAACATATGCAGCGACGACATATTGTCCCGCCGGCACATGTCGCCCACCAACAACGAAACTCCTCCCATTCCGAACCTGCCCGTAAATCCACGCACGCTGATCGCCGACGCCTATTTGGAAAAATTAAAATCCGACCCGGAAATACAGATAGCGTTGCGAGCCAAAAACATCGAGTCGAATCCCGACGATTGCCTGAAGCGAGCCCTGCTGTTCCCCTTGTTGGAAATCGATCCGCCGAAAACCTCGCTATTCATTTTAATCGATTCGATCGACGAGCACTCGTTCGTTTATTTGAACTCGACGCTGACGCGATCCAAGCCCAGAGATCGCAGCTCCCAATCGAAAACGATAGCGGAATTGTTGGCCAACCATCACCACCTCTTCCCGCAATGGCTGCTGTTGGTCTGCACGGCCCGCAAGCAATCGAAAAGCATCGCGAAAATGTTCACCGGTTTTCGAAAGTTGAGCCTCGACGATTTGAGGAAGTCGCAGGTCGTGCGCGACGTGCAGCAGTATATTTTGGCGAGGCTCGATCAGGAGAACAGTTTGAGGCAGCATATATCGCGCGATACGGCGGAAATGCTGAACCAGCTCCATATTAAAAGCAACGGCTGCTTTTTGTACCTCGAAAAGGTCTTGGACGGGGTTTCCGACAATTTTATCGTGCTGCGCGAGGTGCGCGAAATTCCCGGCACGTTGAACGGACTCTATTTGTGGCTGTGTCAGCGGCTCTTCAACAGGCGTCAATTTGCCAAGGTGCAGCCCCTGCTTAACATCATTTTGGCGGCAAAGTGTTCGCTCAACGAAACGCTCCTGTTCGACATAATGCGGATCAATAAGGTCAGTACGATTTTACCTTTTGTGGCGATTCGCATCGTTTCACCAATGAAATTGTCAGCTGTCAAAATATCCGACGGTTTAAATTTCCAGCAATTTTTCCGATCTTCAAAAATCGATCGTACCGAAAAATTTCTTCAACTACATACTTTTATAATTGAAAATTGTCAATTTTTTCCGAATGAAATTTTTAGCCGCCCGTTACGGTTCTCGAAATGTTTCGATTTCAAAAATCATTTCGAGCAATCTTGATGAATTGTTGCTCGGATTGCAAATGTTTGCCGATAAAAAATGTCGGTTTTTCCCACCCATTGCCCTTCTCAAGACATTTCGAGCAATTTCTTCCGATCTTCAGGGATTATCGCAAAATTTTCCCGTCGACATTTTTACCGCGGCCTCGATTTACACATTTTGTTTACCCACCCGTCGCCGTTCACATTGGAAAACGTTCCGAGCGATTTTTCACGAACCGCCCGGATTAAGCAAAATCGTTTTAAGAATTTCCAGGTGTCGTCCGAGGATTTCAAGAAGCGCTTCCAACTGCTGAGACGCGTGATAGTCGTTTCGAGGAGCGGCTCGATCCGTCTTTTCCATCACTCGTTCGCCGAGTGGCTGCTCGACATCAAGCACTGCACCCAAAAATATCTCTGCAACATTTACGAGGGGCACATCGTCCTGGCCATGTACTACACGTTGCACGCCCGCTATTTAAACAACCAGGAAATCTACGATTACGCCTTCCATCTGACGAGGATGGAACAGTATCTGAGTGAAAAGTCCGATTGCAAGAATCACATGAAGATCTCGAGCGAATCGAGGCGGCAGAAGAGCGCCGCCGGCAGCACCCTCGAGAAATCCTCCACGGAAATTTATTGCGATCTGAAGGTTAGTTTCGTCCGTTTGTAATTTTCGGCTGGCTCAAACGGTTTTTTCGCAGGCTTTGGAAGAGGTTAAGAAATTGGACGCGGATATCAATAACCTCCACGTGGAGCCGAGCTTTATCGGGGAATCGAATAAACCCAAGACGCCGGAGAAACGCGATGATTTTCCCATTTACGCCCAGGTCAAGAAGGACCGCAACAAGGATCTCGTGGTGCTCGAATCGACCGATGAAAATAATGATCTCAATGCGAAAGCGAAGAACGTACTCGACGTTCACACACTGACGGTGCTTTGGCTCGTTCTGAGCGGATGTAACGTCGAGGAATGTCTGCTCGAAGGCAACGAAATGGCCGGGGTTAATTTCGGAGCTTTCCTTCCGACCGATCCCAAAGTACTCAAACTTTTATTGGAAGCCGGCGCCGTCGAGCAAACCGATGTCGAAGGTTGCGAATACGAAAGTCAGGTACGTTTGACATTCATTTCATTAAGTATTGCTCGTAATGAAACTTTTTTTTATGAAATTTGTTATTTGAGAAAATACATCTTTTAACCTTATGCAATTTTTACCCACCTATCTTGATACTCAAAATGTTTGAGATTTTAAAATATTTTGAGCAATTTTTCAATATTTCAGAAAACATTGCTCGAAATCAAATTTTTGGTTAATAAAATTTATCTGTTTTGAGAAAATACAACTTTGATCCAAATGCAATTTTTACCCATCTATTGCGGAACTCAAAATGTTTGAGATTTTAAAATATTTTGAGCAATTTTTCAATATTTCCGAAAATATTGCTCGAAATGAAATTTTTGGTTAATAAAATTTATTTGTTTTGAGAAAATACATCTTTTATCCCAATGCAATTTTTACCCATCTATAGTGGTTCTTGAAATGTTTGACGTTTTAAAATTTTTTTGAGCAATGTTCCAATATTTTGGAAAATATTGCTCTGAAGAAATTTTTTTCCCCATAATTTTTTTTCGTATCGACAAAATACACTTTTTATCCGAATACAATTTTTACCCATCTATTGCGGTTGTCAATTTGTTAAACTTTTAAAAATTTTAGGTATCGATGGCGAGCACATCATCGGAACCCAGCCCGGAACCCCTTTTCGATCTGCACGATGTGCACGGACAGGCCGCCCTGCACGTGGCCGCTCGATTGGGCCAGGCGCAGGTCGTTAAAGTTCTGCTGGAAGCGGGTGCGAATGCCGATCAAGCCGACATGGACGGTTGGACCCCGTTGCGAGCCGCCGCCTGGGGCGGACACACGGAAGTGGTGGAATTGTTGGTGACGCACGGTTGCAGCTTGGATAGCATGGATGCTGAGAACCGTACGGCTTTGCGGGCCGCAGCTTGGTCGGGACACGAGGAAATCGTGAGGGTGCTGTTGCAGCACGGGGCCAACGTTAATTTGACGGATCACGAAGGTCGTACGGCCCTTATAGCGGCCGCTTACATGGGGCACGCGGAAATAGTCGAGCATTTGTTGGACGGCGGGGCCGACATCGATCATGCCGACGCCGACGGAAGGACCGCTCTATCGGTGGCTGCTTTGTGCGCCCCCAGGACGCCCGGAGTGGGTGTCGTCGCTACGTTGCTCGAGCGGGGCGCCAACGTCGATCATAAAGATAAGGAGGGCATGACCCCGCTGCTCGTGGCTTCCTTCGAAGGCCATAAGTACTCGATTGTTTTATTTGAATGGTCGTAAATTAATAATTATTTTTTAGGGACGTTTGCGAATTGCTATTGGAAAATGAGGCGGACGTAGATCATTGCGATAATGGCGGAAGGAGTCCGTTATGGGCTGCGGCCAGCATGGGACACGCCCCGGTCGTCGCCTTGCTTTTGTTCTGGGGCTGCTGCATAGACGCGATGGATTCCGAAGGTCGGACAGTCCTTTCGGTGGCCGCTGCGCAAGGTTGCGTCGAAGTCGTGCGGCAATTATTGGATCGCGGACTGGACGAGCAGCACCGGGACAATTCCGGTTGGACTCCGCTCCATTACGCCGCTTTTGAAGGCCATCAAGATGTCTGCGAGGCGTTACTGGAAGCCGGTGCGAGGATCGACGAAACCGATAACGAAGGCAAAGCGCCTCTTGCGTTGGCCTCGCAAGGCGGCCACACGGCTCTCGTCAATTTGTTTATCGATAAATATTGCGCACCCTACGATCAGAAACCGCACGATGGTAAAACCGCTTTGAGGTTAGTTATTTTTTTTAATTAAAAATTGCAAATAATCAAACTTTAGGTTAGTTAATAATTTTTGGGTTAGATTAACAAATATAACAATATTACAATCATTTTTAGGTTATCAGCACTGGAAGGTCATTACGACATTGCGCAAATATTGCTGACGCAGGGTGCGGACATCGACATGAAAGATGCGGACGGCCGCAGCACTTTATACGTACTCGCCCTCGACAACCGACTGGCGATGAGCAAATATTTCATCCAGCAAGGCGCCAACGTGGAAACGAGGGATCTCGAAGGTCGCACCCCTCTGCATGTTTCCGCATGGCAGGGCCACACGGAGATGGTCACCTTGCTTTTAACCTGCGGCAACGCACACGTCGATGCCGTCGATCTGGAAAACCGCACGGCCCTGCATTCCGCAAGCTGGCAGGGCCACAGCGAGATCGTAAAAATTCTACTGGAACACGGAGCAATACCCGACCATACCTGCAATCAGGGCGCGACGGCTTTGGGCATAGCCGCCCAGGAAGGGCACGAATTGTGCGTTGTCGCTTTATTGGAACACGGGGCCGACCCGAACCATTCCGATGCCTGCGGACGCAACGCCTTACGGGTGGCAGCCAAATCGGGGCACCGCGGAGTCGTCAGACTGCTCGAAGAGTACAACGCGAGATCTCACAAAACGGCCCACACCAGCAGCTCGGCCAACAGCATAACCTCGGGCTCGACAACGGAAACGAAACCTTCGATGGCCATTTTATATCCGGGCGCTTCCGAATGGTGCGACCAACAGAGGCGATCCATGGTCTCCCTCGGAAATCACAGCTCGAATTCGAAATCGAGCTCGAATTTGACCGGCTCGAGCCATTCGAGCCGGCACGGAGGCGAACGGAACAGGGAAACGGTTGCAACCGCTCAGGTAATTCTCCGATTGAAAAATTTCCTTAACAAGTATTTTTAATCAATTTTTATTAATCCGTTACGGTTGTTGGGGTATTTTAATATTTCCGATATTTTTGCAGCCATTGTCCTTTACGCAGCAGCTGCAGCAATGTTCGCGTGGAGGTAAAACCAGGCCGTTGAGCAAGCTGCTCTCGCCCCTGCAAAGCGAACCGCAGAGCCCGATCTACGCTTCGCCCCCGCTCAGCCCGGTGCACGACGTCGGGGTGCCCAACGTGTTCAGTAAGCTCAAGCAGGCTTACGGCCGCCAGTTCGATTGTGACGATGATTGCTTCGCAGGTGCGATGAACATCTACCAGCCGGTGCTCAGACAGAACAATTTCGCCAAGGCGCCCGACACCCACTTCGCCCGAGACACACACATGCGCATCATACTGGGCAACAACTCCTCCGTCGGCGGCAAGGCCGACAAGAAGAACCAATCTCAGGATAGCAATACCAGGTAAATTTTTACGAGTATTTTCGAAATCAAAATGTGACATTGGATCGGATTTTGCAGCAACTCTAAACCAAAAAGAAACGGAATCGTGACGAATCCGGCTTTGCGACTGGTCGCCAACGTGAAGAACGGGCTGGACTCGGCCGCTGCGAATCTCAGGAAGTCGGCGAGCGGTGCCAACCCGAGCACCAAGACGAACAGCTTCCACTGGCGCAAGGAAACTCCGCTTTAGACGGCAGCCGATAACCAAGCACCCGCTAACTAGTCAATATATAAAAGGTAAACATTCAATATTTTTCGTCGAGTTGGCACTAATAAAAGTGATCGTCGTTTCAGGTGTGTTTTCATTAGA
The DNA here is from genome assembly GCA_030264575.1 of Tachinus sp. AB-2021. NCBI lineage: Eukaryota > Metazoa > Arthropoda > Insecta > Coleoptera > Staphylinidae > Tachinus > Tachinus sp. AB-2021. The sequence goes on along the minus strand of JARJEC010056578.1, from coordinate 2,400 downwards.
GAATGAGGATGCCATCCGCAATGCACTAGTCGTTTTTTAAACAAAGATTAACTACATTTAATGAATAAGGCGCAATACGAGAGAGAACGGAAAAGGGCAACCCTTTAGGACTTTATTATTATTGTAATTTTATCTTTCGTTAGGTTAGGTTCGGACGGAGGCCTACAGTATTCCACTTCAATAGCACTTGTAATAATAATAATAATAATGGTAATAATAAAATTTTCATTTGTGATATAACGAGGCGCTGATTAAGAAAAAGGGCGAACGCCTCTGCGTGAAATTTTTCGTTTGGATTTTGGAGGTTCTACAGGAAGTCGACGACATCACCCACACACAGCCGGCAGAGATTCACATGTTATATATATATTTAGTAATACTTAGTGTGTGTATGATTCTCACTGCGAGTCTTATTTTGTATTATTATAAATGAGAATATTTAATTTTTATACTACTATATTATATTATATGATAATGCGATAGTAATAAAGTATATTGTGAGCTGTAACGATGATGCGGATGATACAGTATTAATTATAACTGGAATAAAAATCAATATGTGTAACCGCATTTATTAACTGTCACTTTTGACAACCGCAAATGTCAAAAATTCAAGCCGTTATCGGCTTCCTTCAGGTTTTTTGCTAATATCTTTATAAATGAACAGTCTACAAAATATATCGATGTACCAAATTAAAGCCCATTAAATTTGGCTTCTTCTGATACCAAACGGACTTATTCCAAACGCAATTTAACTTTACAATTAACGTAAGTTTGCAGGTAAAATCTTTTTTTTTTATAATTACCGGTATAAATACATTCTTCCTGTTTAATTGGGCAATCAAACATATTATACCAATATAGCAAATTGAAGCCCATTAAATTGGGCTTCTTTTGATACCAAATGGACTTATTGCAAACGCAATTTAACTTTACAATTAATGTAAGTTTTTAGTTAATTATGCACAAAACATAATTATTTTTATTGAAGCTTAGGTTGTTACAAGAAAGCTGTTAGAAGCGCATGAGCATCTCGCGGGCCGAAGCAGCCGCGGTCTGCGCGTCGGTGATGTATTCCAGGACAGCTATACCCCAATTGAAGGTGGTGTAATTGCCTTTGCTCGTTATAAGATTGCCATCGGTGACAACGTCGTCGTACTTGTAGATGTAGTTGTTACCTTCGCGCACTCTGTCCTCGACGGTTGGATACGAAGTCAGACGTCTTCCAAACATAATTTTGTGGGCCTTCATCGCAATAGGAGCTGCAACAATTTGTAATAATCGTTAATTAACCATTTTTAACCAATTAATTGGTAATTAGTTAGTTTTTAACTAATTAATTGCTTAATTGATGTTTTAACTAAATTTAACTTACACGTGCATATGGCGGCGATTAAGCGGCCTGCTTTTTCCTGCTCCCTGAGGACGATGCCGACGTTTTTATCATCAGCCAGTCCCTGCCAACCGAAACGTCCTCCGGCCATCAAGACGACGTCGTAAGGGCCCTTCTTCATGGCATCGCAAAGCGCCATTTCTGGAACGGTTAGCATTCCCCTTGAACCGACCACCGGCTCCATTGTGGGTCCGGCGATGGTCACTTCGACTCCTCCTCTGCGCAAAATTGCTACCGGGATGGCGATCTCGTTCTCCTCGTTCTGCGGATACAACAGCACCAAAGCACGCTTAGCCATTCTTTTGTTTGATCGCAAATGTCAACTCCAATCCAAACAAACAACAATGGTAATCTAGCAATCCGCGACCGTTTATATAGAATTAGATAAGGAAAGGCCCGGACCGCAGACTGTAATTTCCTGCAAACCATGGGAAGTTTACTGCAATTAGCAACCGATACGAATCATTGCAGGAAACCCGCAGCGGATAAGAGAAAGTGCTTGCAAATATTTATTCGTAGGTACAAAAACAATTGAACGTTGGCAGTAATGAACTTGCGATTAATTCGTCCATTCTGCCTCATTTGGAAATCTAATCAAATATACCGATGCGCCAAATTAAAGCCCGTTAAATTGCGCTTCTTTTGGTACCAAATGGGGACATCGCAGAAGCAATTTAAGTTTGCAATTAATACAATAATGCCAATAAAAATGGATTTTTTTTCAAATTTCTTCTTATCCGGGTACTTATTCATTTTACAAAAATAACAGGTACAAAAATAACAGGTACAAACATAACGGGTACAAAAATAACAGGTACAAAAATAACAAGTAGAAAAATAACATGTACAAAAATAACAGGTACAAAAATAACAGGTACGAAAACAACAGGTACGAAAACAACAGGTACAAAAATAACAGGTAACAGAAATAAGTCCCGGCGCCTTCACCATTTCTTTTAAACGTCGATATCTCGGGAACGAGAGCTCGTATCGACAAACGGATTGTT
>JARJEC010056577.1:0-21074 GCA_030264575.1 Tachinus sp. AB-2021 | reverse complement strand
TATAATTATACAAATAACTCCAAAAAGTTGACACAGATTTTTCTTCTTATGTGGTTATTCTTTGTTTATTATAAGCTAAATACTGACACAGATGACCATGACTTGTGTTCTATCACGCATCATGTTTATTATTTATTTTGTCATAGCGTTTTCTAATAAGTGTTATTTTACGATTAAGTTGATTTTTTTAAATCTAGTTTTTATTTTATAACTATCAGCGAAGTTTTTAAAGCATTGCTGTCTGCGGTCGTTGATTGCTTGATCTTAGAAATATATATTTTCAAATATGCAAACAACTGGCAAATAAGTTGCGACTGTAAAGGTTTTTGTGGCAGATGGCAAAAGTGTTTCATATGCTGCTCTTAATTTTTATTGGAAAACCGGAAACAACTGTATGTCCAGCACATCAGAGGTATCAAGACCCAAAGGTACATTTGACGTCCTGGTTCAAGTCGCCCGCAATCTGTAGCTGCAAGAAATGAAAGGATTTTGACGCTACAGTGACTTCAAGAACATCACCAAACTGCAGTTGAACTGATTCAAAAGCTCTGCAACAGAAGTTGGACGAAAATTGGTAGCAAATCGTTATATAGGCCCAACCGTGTACGTCGGCTTACAAAACAGCGCAAGTAACAAAGATTACAGTTTGTTAGAATACATCACAAGAAGAGCGTCATTAGAATCGAGTTTCCTTTTCGGACAAATCATAGCTATAGTCTCAAAAACTAAAGAGCGAGTTATTCTTCACCCTCCGTTGGATAACATAATATTTTTAGGAAAAGATTAATTAGAACTTTAAAATCAATTATTCAATTTCACGCTGCCACAAAAGGTAACAATCAACTGCTGCAGAATAGCGTTTCGATTGAAACTTCTTGAAACGTCTTATCACCTTAGTAATTTTCGTGTTGCATTAAGTGTTTCGTGTTGCAGTTAGTGCTAGCTCAAGTCATAATAAGATTTGAGTGAGTAGTGAAGGGCAAAACAACAGTCTGCATTTGAAAGTTGCCGCTTATAACTGCCGCTTATAACAAATTTAAACTTTTGATTAATTTTTTACTTAATTTGCCTGGTAGGCGTTGTAATACTGCTTTACTGTACATTATATTGGGTCTTATAGATTTATTAGTTATTCTAGGTCTTTTATATTGTATAGAAGGTCTTTTATAGTTTATGCGGTGATTTCGCTAGAGGCAATAACTAAACTTTTTATTTAAAAACAAACTTTAATTGAAAACAATTACACTATAGACATTCTTGCATACCATGTGATTCCAAATTCTATTTGCTATGCCATATTTCTTGTTTACGCCGGTCAATACATAAAGAAGGATTTACACGTTTGGAATTATCTGCCATAACATCCTAACATGAATCGAATAACACACGCGTGGCATGAGTTAGAAAAAGCGTTATTTTTTTGTTTAATTTAGAATTTTTCATTAATATTCCTAGATTTTATAAAATTTTTGCTATTCATTTTCTTACCAAATAATTATGCAGCTTTTTACCACATTTAAGTTTACTGCCGTCATAAACGTTTTCTAAGTGTTTAAATTGGTGAGATTTGTGTTGTATTAGTGGTCTAGTTGTCACATTTTAAAATACACAACTTTGACACAATATCTACTACACCAATGCGTTACATTCTCTTTATTGTTGTTATTGTAATTTTAAATCATGTAATATATTATGACAAATACGAATTCCTACGATTAATCATGGAAGGGAAAATAGAAGGTAAACGAGGAATCGGAAAGAAGAGGTTCTCCTGGCTGCTAAACCTGCGACAATGGTTTGGAATCAGGGAGGCTTCCACACTAATACGACTCGCACAAAATCGGGACGATTTCAAACATATGGTCGCTAACCTCCTGTGAGGAGAAGGCACTGGAAGAAGAAGAAGAATATATTATCTCAGATAATTAAAAACTATCAGATCAATGAGAAAAGACGATATTAGTAAACATCAATATGTTTAGATATGACTTTGAATGTGTGAATGTAAGTAAATGTGCACATTGTCATTTACGTTTCACTAGAAAAGAATCTAAGGATACGAGCCTTATGAGAGTACATTATCAATACTTTTCACGTATTTGGGGCTTTTAGGAAAAATTATTTGTTATTGCATGAATATTGGGTTTAGTTAATATTTCTATTGATATTTATATTTCTATTCATGCAAATAATATATTTAATTATATGTTTGTATTACTTATCATTATTAAGATGTTCTCTTAAATATCTAATATTATGATTTATATACTATGCAGCTTAGTTTATAAGTGGAACATTGAGAAGCATTATTGAAGCAACAAATATCATCTTGTATTTGTTTGTTATTTAATCAAAATAATACTAAATTAAGAAGAGTTGTAAATTTTAATAGTAATTCCTTCATATGTACAGGTGTAATGCCTAATTGAAATTCTACAATATCTATCAGCACTATTGTACCACAACACATATTAATGCAATTATTAAGTATACGAAGGATACAAAAATATATGTGTGCACATCCTTGCAATACTATTTCTTGTCATCAAAAATGTTCATATCGCAGTATACTACATCAATGATTTGAATAATGTGTTTTATAATTATATAATTGAGTTAAATTATGTAATAATTAATAAGTAAAATCAAATATCAGTGTTTTAAATTTGTAATGTTAAATATTACTTTCTTTGGATTAATTGTCTTCCATGAATTTAAGAGCGCGTAAAAACTTTATAACATTGTTCTTTACGACTTTACTGATTAAACATGAGAAGTAGTAAGAGACAGCTAACAAAAGTTACAGTTTGCTTACTAATTGCACGTAGTTCTCAAAAAAGTTATTATTCTTAAAAAGCATATATTTATTTCAAAGAATCCCGCTCTCCTATCAACTGAAAACTTACGCTTTCATTTCCTCCAGCCTGCTGCATATGTATTGCATGACTGGGATGGCTTCATTAAAGCAGGCCACAGCCGATGTCTTATTGTAAACCATCTCAGCGCTACTTCCAGAATTTTTATGTTTTTGCTGCTGTTGTAAAATTTCTTGACATTCCTCATCTGCAATCAGTTATAATTTTTTTCAAATTAATGTTGTAAAGAGTCGATGTGTTAACTACCTAAAAATGTGCAGAAAGCCGTTAACGTTTGGCTGGCAGCCGCTTGAGCTGCGGCTCTAACCGGTTGCGTTCCATTTTCATAAGCTTCGCCACACCTGCTGATGAGTAGCATCACTAGGCGCCCATTCAGCGCCCAACTCGCAGCACATGCCATCGATAAAACCACTCGAAGTATATGAACCTAAAGAGAAAATATCTCTACAGTGTAATATTTTGCGATTCACCATGTGAAAATGCAATTTTCATTCAACGAAGCAAATACACATTTTTATATAATTGAAGCTAAATGTAATTATCCTATAAAGCCCACCGACCAAAATTAATGCAATAAAAATTGTATTTTGTTTTACATAATTTCAATTTGCCAATGAACAATTCAATTTTAAAAATGCACGACCAGAATAAATAATAATTGGTTTTAAATCTACCAACCTGTGTATCTTCGCATTGTGTAAGCATTGAAGAAGTAGCGTGTAGTAGTTGCGCAGGCAGCCATAAGGAATCATCTTCAGGTTCTGATCCGGCTTGAAATCTTTCATCTCGCACAATTTTCTGTAACAAAAAAAGTTGTTTAAAAAATATTCGATAATCAAATTATAACTAAAATAAATTAATGTTGTTTCTTAAAGATAGCCATATTTTTAATACAAACATTTCTAAATAATTTTTATTGCACAAAACTTAGTAGATTAATTGCCTGACAAAAACTCGATTAAAATTGTTTAAAGTATTAAATACTGACAGATATTGATTAATTCAATTTGTATACATTGATGGGGATATGTATCTGACACTGACAGATAATAATTAATTTGACAAGTTTGATTATTTATATGGATTGCTTGGCGCCATTTCAGCGCTGCAAATCTAGCACATGTGCAATTGTCACTGTAAGTTAAATCTGATTAGTCAATAAATTGAAATATGGCTTGATATAATTTGTTTATAATTAAAGAGGCCAATAGACATATAGAGGCCAATAGTATAATTCATAATATATTAAATATATAGAATATAATAGAATATAATTTTTATTTATTATTTATAATTTCATTCAACTATAAAAATAAAATTGAGATAAATAGATACAACAACTATAAAAGTACATTTTTAAACATTATTCACATTTTAAACATAACACAAATATATGCAGCTAAAATATATCAATAATAAAAACTCTGTAACACTAGTAACATTTTGATGTAACTATGTTTTCAATAGTTTTTTAATTGTTCAATACTCATATTCTGAGTAAAATGCTAATATTTGTCTCTTTCTCTGCAATATATTCAGAGTAAAAATGAAATTAGGGGTTTCAATCAGGAGTTGAGAAAGACATTTTGAAAAGTATTATTAAACAGAGTTGGTGTTCAGTTAATTCAAATTTTTTAAAAAATAATAATATGTAATAAAAAAAAATCAGATGTTCTAATGCATTTTGAGGCAGCTTGTCTTAGACTATCTGAAAAGATTTTATAACAAATTCCTCTATTCCAATCTATTACAATTGACCGTGTACAATTTTTTGTACATTTCCTTAAGAGTCTTCACGATCTTTCCTGAATATCTAGAGAAGCTTGTAGGCTCTCTCCAAATTTAAGTCAAATTTGGAGACTTGTCTGCTCGTGCTTAACGATTATCGCTCTCTTTGAAATTATTTCATTTAATTTGATCAACTAGCAATTTCTACAAACTAATGCGGTAAGTTGCCGATTGCTCAATTATAATTATAACGACATTTTTGCAGTTTTAATGCAAGGAAAAACAAGCAAAGGTGATTGAGCTTTGGCAGCACATTATTATATTATTTTTTCTTATTTGTTTATTTGACGTCGGTTTCTATTATCTCTGGACTAATCACCGACGCCAGAGGTTAACACATCCAGAAATTTTGCTGTTAATTCAGGAATTCCAACCTGAATTATTGTTACTTGTTCTTTTACTTGCGCGTAACATCCAACATTTCTTAACCTGTAAAAGTCGACCCTCCTATTAAGAATTTACCGGGAATCGAACCCGGGCCCTTAGCACAGCAATAAACACAATAACCACTATGCCACTTGTTATATTATTAAAAATAATATTAGTTTTATACATGATGTTTTGACTATTGTTGGTTTATTATTAACTATTCAAAAAAAAAGTGGAAAAAATATTGTTTTTAATGAAATCAAAGTGAGTGATTGTGTTATACACTTGTTTTTGGTGTAAAATTGGCTGATAAAAAGAGCGCAATATTACACATAAATTTAATCAACAAATTGAAACATGAAACCAAGGACTGGGATAATATTTGCGCATGAAAAAAATACTTACTAATACGTAACTTAATCCTATGTGCAATAGGGATAAATAGAGCTGACTTAAAGTAGCCTATACTCGCTCTAGTATACTTGCACAAACTCTGGTATTGCAGTATGCAAAAAAAACTATACAAATTGTTTACTAATCTTGTGCAAGTCAAACATTTGTCGCAAACAACATGGCACTCGCGCTCAATCATATTATATTTTATAATTAATACAAACAATGTTGGGTTTGTAGTAATTTATTTAATAAAAAACTAATTAGGAGGTTAGTTTATCGTAGCGTAGTTACAAAATTGTGCAATTTTTTGTAAGTAAATAATTATATAGCAGTTCAATGAAATATGAGTAAATCAGAAAAAAACGTTTGCCGGCTGATGTGAAATTGTCTGCTCAATCTGGCATAGATGTATTAATTCCTGCCAAATCCAAGAAGCATTATGTGATAAAGTATCGAAATTTTGAAGAATAGATGAAAATTAAAAAAATACATAAAGTTTCTCAAAATATTGTCCTAACTTATTTTGCAAAGCAATCAGTATATTTAAAACTAACCTCCTTGCGAAGCTGCCACTCCATAATGAGGACGTTGGACTTAATTAAGCTTTTATTAACAAAAAAAAGTCATGTATTTTTCTTAATAAAAGAATATCACAAATTTGATGAAACAAGAAGTTCAAGAAAATGTATCATCTTGCCAAATTTAGAAACAAAGATTACTTATGAATTTGGCAAAGAAATATTCAAGGGAATAAATTATAAAAAGAAATAGATAATATAAAAATTTACGTTATTATTACAACGCACAATTGTTTTTTTTAGATACAGAGGATGTAAATGTACCCAGCAGCCTGTATCTCCTAATAAATTTTTTCCTAGGAAAATTGCTACTGCATTAGGATTGTCAGAACCGGTAAACTATACAGGACATGTTTTTAGAGATCTTCGGCACCATTATAGGCAGATACAGTAGCAAAAAATAATTACTACAAAAATATTGACCAATTCTACAACAAAACTTCCCATTTCTAACGTAGGAACAGCAGCGTCTGGTATTAGTTTTGAAAATCTTTGTAAATGTGTAATTTATATTAATAAACAAATATAACTTTTATTGTAAAATTTGTTCTTTTTACCACTGCAGTATTTTAATACTGCACCACTTGACTAACGCATAATGTCTAAGAAGTAGTTATTTTTCCATCTTTAAATGATGTTTAGAAAAAAGAAAAAATGCAAATATTAAGAAACTTTTTTTACGTACTTTTTTCAAATATTTGGTTAAGAATTCAAATAATAGTAAGAATTAACAAATAATTTTGAACTAGCGAAAAAAGCTGATAAAGTGGTAGGACATAATAAACTTTGATAATAGATTCTGGGTAGATATATTGCAGCATTCGTTTTAAAACGATAGAAACTTTGTAAATGCTCTATTCACCAAAGAAGATAGAATCTGAACAGATATTAAAGCATTATTTCTAATATTATTTTTTTATATTTCCGAGATATTTTAAAAAGAAATCTGTTTTAGCCCGACTTTTAAAATTTACATCTCAATCTTAGTACATTCATACAACATACATTAAAACCAAATATCTTTATCCTTCAAAGAAAAACATTGAAACCAAAGCAAACTTTTTCTGTTTGATGAATTATATTTGTTTTGCAAAGACAAATTTACTAGGTAATTCGCTTGATTGTTTACAGCAAAACCATTAATTAAAAATACATTGGAATTAAAGTTCGCGGTAGTGAGATTTATTAGCATATGGATGGAATTTTCATGGCTTAATGACCACATAACCGTTTATCAAACATTTAATTCTACTAGATAATGAAGTTCTGTTTAGATGATTTATTACGTTTGACCCCCACAATCCATTTCGCGTAATAATGAAAATTATTTGCTGTGATTACACTGCTTCCAGATGACCATAAATAATTTTTCACTTATAAATGAAATGTTTATTTTTTTAAATTTCATCTTCACTGAGCTTGCTCGTTAATGATATATTTCAAAGTAGGATTCGTCTGACGAGATGCTTTTCATTTATGGACTTTTTTTATTATTTCGTGATTACAAAATGAGAACAATGCCCGTCGTATTATACATATAGTAATATCAATATCGGAGTAAGTTATTAAAATATAGTCGTGTGACTATTCATAATGAATCTGACATAATTATACCAGGCACAAAACTGTTGGTAATAATGTATATGGTTTGTATGAAATTGTAGTAAGCTTGCTGAATAAAATATATACACATTAGAGACTCAAACAAAGAGAAGTAAAGATCAACAAAAAGCCGCTGTTGTTTCCTTCAAACCTGCAAACATGTTTATAATGTATATAGGGTAGATATTTATATAAGAGCTTCATTTTGTTGTAAAAACAATGTGAATTCAGTTTTGAGTTGTAAACCATGAGTTTTTATGACTGATGTACGCATCTGATTATTTAGATAAATCAGTATATGCTGGTAAATGGTAAAACAATTTAACATATTAGTTAACTAGTTACATTTGCAAGCTACTCTTTATTGTTATAATAGAACGTCGTATAGTTTTTCTTAACTTATAGTATTTAAACTGTATGAACCTTATTATAATTTTTACACAAAAACATTTATTTTATTAAAACAAATTAATATATTAGTAGTAGAATATACTGATGCTATCTCAATTTCTCATCCATCAATATAATCAGAATAAAAAAATCGATAATATTAGAAAATTAGAGATAGACTGCAATTTTCTAATATTTTCGATTTTTTAAATTTATATCGAGTATAAAGTAAGTTTGGGCATTGTACACATTTAAAGAACACAATTTTCAGCGTAACTATATTGTAGGTACATTTATAATTTCGCTATTGAAGCAAATATCTATTTTTTTTGTAAGCCGATCGTCTTTAGTGATGAACAAATTAATTAATATAGCAACGCCATAAAATTATGACTCTTAAAAAGAAATGCAAGAATTTGGATTTACTTGATAGTAGTAAAAGTAATAGATCTGCAGAAGCTTTTGATGTGCTTAGATCGACCATAATTAATAACAATAAAATAAAAAAATTAGTTTGTTTCAAGTACATTTCAAGCTAAATATGCATATGTGTGATTTGAGTTAGCTATCAAGAGGGTGTCCAGAATTCAGCAACATTGCATGGGTATCTTTGTTATTAATAAAGATATGAAACCGCTTAGTTGGGCAAAGGTGTACAGCTTTTGGTGCTGATTCAGATACACTTAACACACTGAAAATTTTTGAATTCTTTCTAGTTCTGAAGATAATCGAAAAAAAACTAAAAAATGTGTTTTTATAAAATACTTATTATTTCCGTTTCAAATATTTTGGATAAATATTATAATAAAATTTATCAAAAATATTTGTTAACAAAAGTTACTCTATTGGTTAATTGGAACATAGATATGTTTATAAAACAATTGTTTCATACGGAGTGTTTGAGAAATAGTAATTTTCTTATTTTAAATGAACGCCATATTGAATTATTTCATAAAAAACACATTTTTAATTCTGATTTCAATAAGGCATGACAACTTACGGCCTTTACCCGAAAGTCATCAACATAAAACCCGTAAATAGTCATACGAAAGTGTTGAAAAAGTATGTTTTTATCTTTAATAAAATTTTGAGGCTCCCTAAGAAGACCTAGATGATTTTTTGAAAAATGTCTGAATGTATATATGTATGTATGTGTGTATGTATGTGTCATGCATAACTCAAAAAGTTTAGAAGCTAGACACGTGAATTTTTAAAATACCTTGCAAACCAGCTCTAGTTGTGCCCCTCGAAAAATGGTTGAAATTGGTTAAGTTGGTGAGAAGTTATGAGTAATTTTCTTTGTAAAATTGCAATTAAATTAATATTTAATGTAAAACGAGACAATAAACCCAGTATTTAGGATTAATTTGAATTAAGGAATGCAATGCAATTCACTTGAGGATACAGGATTGGTATTTATTTTAAAATATATGTTAAAATTCTTGTATTGAATATGTAGATGACATATATTATGTTGGCAACAATTTGTTTACACTCATTTTTGCCTCATATGTTTTTAAAGTATAATTATCATACTCAATAATTGCTAACATGATTATTTTTTTATAAAAAATTGCCAAATATGGGCTTTGAATAAATCGTGTGAGGGGAGCAAGGAAAAGTTTCAATACGCCATACGTCCTCTAGTTTAATATAAACATAAAACATATGTCAACATGGGATTTAAACGGTTAACTAAGTATCAAATAAATCATTTTTTATAGCAATTGTAAAGGACATTCGAAATATCTTTGTTTAACACCTAACCCAATCAAATTATTGAATTAAAAAATAATAATGCTCATTGAATTATACAAAATACAAATGAAGCTAAAACGGAGCTTTAGTATTTAGGTTACAAATTAAATTTTTGTCGAAGTAATCATTCTATGATGGAAAAGGTTCTGTAAACATTGTTTTACAACAGAGAAGCCTTCATTAACCTATCGCTTCAAAAATTTTACATGAAAAAGGCCAGGAAAAGAAAATTTCTTTTTCATTGCGGGACCTCTCCAATTACGTAAGTTTTGAGTTTACCAGCATCATAATACACTATTGTGTTAAAACCTTTTAGGAGAAAATCATCAAAATGGCTTACATCTGGTGTTCAATTTTGAACTGATTATATGGGGAAAACAAAACCTACATGATCAATGTTATTGCAAACTGTCACTGTGATGCAAGCTTTTAACATAACCTCAGCAACATAAACAATACGTTATAACACTTATAAACAATGATTTTGTTCAGTGCTCAGCTTAGAAACCTCTTTTGCTTCTTGCCTATCTCTCTCAGCAATATAACTTATTATATCAACAATTCAAACTGGCAGATTACTTACCACTGGCTGCCATTGATCATATGGGTTTGTTTGAACATCTCAAAAGCGCCATCTATTGAATTTTGCGTTTCTCCTATAATCCGTACAGTTCGCCAATACAGTTGTGTCAGACACTTTATCTGGCCAGATTAGAAATTTAAATTGTACTGTAGTATTATTATAATATACGATTTAAAAAGTCAACATATATAACATTTTGCAAAATATTATATAATGTCAAAATATGGGTTTGAAGCATTGTAAAAATATCAAAAAAAGTTAAACATGTGTCGCAAAACTTTGGTAAAAAATGAACAACATCCGTAAAATGTTACTAATGACTACTTGTAAAATAGTTATATAGTATATCGATAAATATCGGGAAGTTGTGCAATGTTTTGAAATGTAAAAGAATTTTAGGAAACACTTTAAAAAATATTTATAAACAATAATATGATATACTAAAAACGTGTTTTTACCAAGATGGGATAAAAATTTTAAAAATCATTTTTTATACAAATACATTTTTTTAAAAGTAATGCTAAAAATGTTGTAATTGCGTTTTCTTTCTGATGAAGGTGGAAATTATTTATTCAAAATAAGCTATTGTACCCACTAATACCCCTCCTCCATGGATTAATTATCATTGCGTTAAAGCCAGTAAGCCTATAGTTTTCAGTGGCAAAATTTCTATTCAGTTTAAACTATTTTTGTGTTTTTGAGGCAGTTTATTAAAAATTCTGTGAAGTACTACAGCTTTTACTCTATCTCCATATATGTTTATAAATTTTTGTATTTTTAATTTTCATTGTTTTTGTCATCTTGTGTTGTAGTTATGTAATTTTATCTTAAGGTTCTTACTTTAAAAATAGTGTTTCACTAAAATGTTGTATTCTAATAAGCCTACAAGTTTTAATAAATTTTGATTTTATACTTTATTTAAAATCCATTGTTGAGTTTTTGACAAGCCCAATAATTCAGGCTGAAATTCTTGAATTAGCGGCAAAATTCTCAGATGTGGCTAAACTCTGGCGTTGATGATTAGTCTCAAAAAGAGGCCAGAATTAGACCGACATTAATATTATAAGATATTTTAAGGCGAGTCCGCAAATTGTTAGGCCACAGCCCCATATTCACTCTACTACTGCAATGTATATCGTTCTGAGTATTTTTACCTGGCAAGACAGTTTGAAGAAGTCGGTTGTTTAGATGAGATATTAAATTTGTTCTTTCCTCAGAAAATTGTCATAAATTAAAATATTAAGATATTTGATCTGGTTTGCCCATTTGTTCTACATTTGCATGTTGGTCCAGTTGCTGATAGACAGTCGTGATGTTGTGATTGTGACTTATAACAAAGTTTTTGTTATGAGGAGACCTGATGTGCAATATTTTGATATTAAAAATAACTTCTTTTCATGCGCCCACTGTTAATTTTTTAAATTTTACAATTTGTCTACTTATTGCTATGTGTGAATCTTTGTGCGATAAAACAATGACTGAATCATCAGCGCATTGCAGGTATTTGCATAGACTAAAGCATAGTTTGATGCAGTTAATATATAAAATATAAATAATGGGACCTAGAACGCTGTCCTAAGGTATATTTAAGTAATATATGCCATTATCAACATATTTTATTTAATAATACGAATTGTGACTTTTCAAATGATCCAAATAATAACTTATCGAAGGCAAGCAAACCTGTAAACTTTAATAGAAAATGCCTCGTTCTTGTAAAAATGAAGTGATTAATCTAAATCAATTGATCTGATTACTTTTATATTTTTTTACTTAAAAAACTGACACAATTAAAAATATTTTTAACCATTGTTTTTATTTAAGTTAATGTTAAAGACACTTAAATTTTATCTAGATTTTAGAGAACATAAGTCGACTCTTCCGATATTTAAGTTGCATTTAATCTTGTTAATTTACTACTTAACTACATTGCGTTATACAAATCTGTTCGGAATGGTTTAAATTAAAGTTTCCTAATATCAAATTCCAGATAAGTGTTTTGATGTATTTCTTTTTTGCAGCATAGATAAACCTTCCACTGATGTAATAATAAAAAAAATCATTTCAACTAAATAGTCTACATCAGCAAATACATTTCCACTGGTAATACGCTTTTGTGCTCTATACGGTCCTTAAATTGTGTGTCGCTATTTTAACCCTCAGCTTAGTTGATACATTCTACTGCACATCCTGTTATTAAATCCAGTTTGTGTGGTTTAGTTAATTTCCTATAGGGTTTGTTTTATAATTACATATAACATATTTTTAGATTTTATAGCAATCTGATTTATATTTGTAAATTTCCATGGTACAAAATTAGAATAATTAAATTGCGTGTACTTTTATTCATTAACCGTAATAGAAAGTTTAAAAATATATATTATTTGCAATAAAAACCAATATTAAAATTTAAAAATTAATTATAAATAAATTTAAAAACTCAAGTTTATACTACATCACGTAGCAATACATACCAATGGACACAAAGTAGTAAACTATAAACTTTAAATTATATTGTATTTATTGTTAAATTTTGTATTGTATTAAAAATAACTAATTTATATTTATTGTTTTTGTTTATTATTATAAATGTTCAAATGAAAGCTATAAAATATAGTACTTGTGATATAAAACTGATATTGTACTTTTTTTTTTAAGTAAGCATTGCAATTAAGGAATATATCAGCTAAACATTCAAAAATGCCTTAAATGAATAAACCAATTAAAACTTCTCCATGACAACATGTTACCCAGATCGGATGCTAAGATAGTAGTAGATACCAAGAGAACCTTTATTCCCAAAAGTTCACTAGTTTTAGATACATACAAGATTATATCACTCGCATTATAATATCATACAAACTTTTAATGCTGTAAAGTAAATAAATTATGTTTGGCGTGTAAAGTACCTTCTCTGAATCATAATCGATTCTGAATAGTGTGAGAGAAGCAATTAACTTTTTTAAAATAAATATTTGAATCATTATGTGTTATTGTACCAACAAATAAAGTAATGTAATAAATAAGAAATAAATTCTTTTATTAAAACACAAACCTATAAAATTTAAAACTAACATTGTATATTTATTGAAATAAAAATTATAATGCTGTATTTCTTGATTTTTGTAATCTTAAAAATCTATTTGTACTTACGAGTTGCTTCTTATTGGGTACAAATGTATATTGTGTCTTTTTAAAACGTTTTAATATTGTCTTGAATACTTTAAATATTTTATAATATAAGTACATGCATGGTAGAGTAAAGAAACCAAGATTTTTGTAAAGAAAGTTATAGTCATCAATTAACTTTAATGTAGCCATAATTCTTGTTACTATTCTTTGAATTTTAAACAATGCTACAAGCAGTCCATAATATGCCAGTTTTTAATAATGTTGTTTGACAAAAAAAAACTTGAAAATAATAGTTAAACGCAAGCAACTACTGATTATGAAAAAATCAAATAAAGTATCATTACATTTCAATTTACTCGGTAAAACATGAAGAAAAAATCAAAAACTGCATTCTTAATGGAAAACAATTTATTTAAGAATAGTCTCTCAATTTAAATAACTTTTATACCCGTTTGCACTACTGTCAGTTAAATGTGGCAGTTACTTCATCTTCAGTTAATTTTAAATTTTAGTATAAAATAATTTACATTGTGCCAGCAATATTTAATTATCAGTTAAGTAACTTAAAGTTAAACCAATGGTTAAACCATAGAAAAACTCTTATTAATGTTATTTTACACGTCTCAAATATTGGTGTAAACCAAAAATTACCAGAAAATTTTGGCGGTAAAATCAAAATATTTGTACGTCAGTAAAAAACTAAGTTACCAGAAAATATTGGCGGTAGTTTCCGCTTAGATAGAAAATAATATAGGTAATGTATAAAACTATATACCTATTTATAATAAAAAAATGACGCAAATATTATCAACAATGCATGTTATAACGGATAATACTAAATAAAATTATGAACATTTATAATCAAAGTAAAGATTATTTGTGCTTCTCCTTTTAATGAATATTTGATGCCTCATGACGCAAATATTCATCAAACATGCAAGTCATTGTTAATTACATAAACTGGAAAACTAAGAAAAACTGAGTAAATAGTAAGTACTTAAATATGGATTATTTACTCAGATCTTTTTTGATCATCAAACTTTTGCTGTAAGGAGTCGAATGTGTGATTTATGATTGAAAAATTTTATTAAACGTGACAGATGCAGACGATTACAATTATTAGATTAAGTTTTAACTAAGCCCACAATATTAATGGCTTAAATTTAAAGATCGCTTAAGGCTTTAAGCGTCCCTTAAGTATGTGGTGCAATAAAATAAGCCAAACTTAACATTTTAAGCCCAGATTAAGGTTTAAGGGATGTTGATACAAACGGGCCTAAATCTTATATGAAAAATGTCAACATCAACCTACTAATATATAGATATATCAACTTGTGTTCTTAATAAATTATATTTTTAATAAAAATAAATACCAATCAAATTTAATTTCAACACAAATCTCTTCTTTTAAATTTTACCGAATAAATTGAAAAGTAATGATATTTTATTAAAATTTTCTTTATTTAAATTTGAAATAAATGAAAAAATCTCGTCGTACCAAGGTACATAATAACTTAAAAAAAAAAGTTGTAAATTGCATTTTTGTTTATCTTAAAAAATAAGCAAGCAATAACAAATATTGGCAAATAGAAATTGAGTTCTGTAAAGTAGCGCCAATTTGAATATATAGTAAACTTGCTCTTGGTGGACTTATTACCGGGAAGATACCAATCGGTCAAATTTTCTAGGTTTTCTATGTCTCAATTCACGACTGCAAAATGAAATTCAAATTCTATTTGATGTTTACTACACAACACCCTTAATATTACTAATTGTAATAATCAATGACATTAACGGGTTATTTTTTAATGTAAAAACAAAATCTTTGGTTGGCTTTTTACCAAAGCTTAACGCATTTGCCGGACACTATTCTCATAGATCACTCATAGCAATCTGTATTTCTTTTATTTATTTATTACTATTATATTATTGGTCATTACTATTATATTATTATCATTGATATAAATTGATATATTTCCAATCGATAGCGAGATGGTGTTGATATAAATTAAAAACAAGATTGGTCCATAGAATTATTAGAAATTAGAAAACCATTAAAAAACTCCTAATTATTTTCGTTCATTACACAATCAAAACATTTACTTAACTTATTAAAATTTAAAATATTGAATATTTATTATTTTCATACGCATTTGTGATATTAATTCTGCTGTTACCATTACAGTTGATCAGCGTGTGTATCCCAAAAATGGTATTTTTTTATATAATTAATTATTATTTTTTAAATTTTATTTGCTAAAGCTTTCTCAATAATTTTACCAATAACTGCAGCATAATAAGTTTAAAATACAAACTTTTCACTCAAGAGAAAAAAGTATTATTTGTATAACAAATTAGTTTCTTGACATCATAATATTTGGGTAATTTGAATATGACTTTGAAAATAACAAAACTCATCTTTATACCAGAAAATGCAGGAGTACTTTCAAATTCATTTTAAATCAGTCAGTATAAATAACTTTTTTTCCATATCTTTAGAAACAAGAGTAGTTTACTCATAAGCAGTTTTACTATTTTTTTGTAATACTTTGTATACAAAAGCAGATAATTATATTTTGATAATAAATAAATTTTTAATAAAAAGCTAATAATAAGTAATAGGTACAAACAGCAAAAAAATCAAGATTATTAATTTGTTCTGATGTTTGCAAAATATGTTTCTGTAATAAAATTTGCGATGGTCATTTTAATCAGTATTTTAATTAATATTTGCAAAAATCATAAATCCCGATGCAAGTATTATTACTGTCGCATCAAATATTTATTTAATTATACATATACGAGCATTATTAATTGCTTACATGAAATATATACATATTACAAGCTGAAGTAATTAAGGCCTCGCTTGTAATGTTGCAGGCTTTCTAATTTGTGGATTTAACAGCCAGTTACCCGCTTAAAAAGTAATATATAATGAATTTCAAATATGATACACATAAAATTCAAATATATTTTTAAAATAAAATGTCATATTATTTTAATTTTAATAT
Source organism: Tachinus sp. AB-2021 (assembly GCA_030264575.1). Lineage (NCBI taxonomy): Eukaryota > Metazoa > Arthropoda > Insecta > Coleoptera > Staphylinidae > Tachinus > Tachinus sp. AB-2021. The sequence continues at coordinate 4,591 of JARJEC010056577.1, read as the reverse complement.
TTTAACATAGCTTTTGTCATAGTTAAAATTTAACGTCGGTCTATTTCTGTCTTCTTTTGAGACTAATTACCGACGCTAAAGGATATCCACATTTGGGAATTTTGCCTTAAATTTTGGAATTTGAACCTAAATTATTAGTTAGGTACATGATTCGTGATCTCAAATAACCCCATTCATTTTGTATACTGATTTTAAAACATTTAGCTGGTCAATAGAGCATTTTAAAAATTCAAATTTGTTTTTTTTAGACTTACTAATTACAATTACGGATTATTGTATAAGATAGTTTTCATAATTTACTAATACTAAAAAACTTCAAATAATTTATGAACTTCTCAAAAGTTCTAGGGTTTTTATTTTATTGTTCTCTGAAAATAATTTCCATAAATAGATAGAATTTGCACATCAAAATTATGTTTTATAGTTTTAACTTATGGTCCAAACGTTTACGGAAAAAATTACCTGGTTTGATGAAATCGCAAATGCGTGTAATAAAGCAAGCAGATCATAGAAATAAAATGTTCAGTTATAAACAATGCAAACGTTTTTGGTTTTTGCTTTGCTTTGCATATTATAAAATTGATCTTTGTGGAGGTGTTTATAATCCGATTTTGTAAATGTTGAAACAAGATATTGTCATTGTTTATCGAAATCAAAGCATAAACAAATTAACAATTTATCGCACAATCAAAGAATATCAAAAGGAATATCACGTGGAAATTTGCGTAAATATGGCTTGTAGCGAGCTTTAAATCAATTAAGAAAGAGAAAGAAGACTGATTCAAGCAGTTATACACATAATTGAGATCTCACTGCAAAAACTTGCAAGCAGCTTTTATGTGTAGGACCTTCTGAAGAAAAAATATTGTCTCCCGGAAAAGAAATAAAGCTAAAAATATATAGATGCTCAATCAGATTTCCAAGATGTTAACAATTCAAAATGTTGATAATAATCAAAAATATTTTATTTTCTCCAACTCTTAGATGATGAGAAAATTATGGTTTTTACACGGACAATTGTGAAAATATCTTTAATGCTGTGAGATTAAAATTTAAAAAAAATTTACATAATTTTGGCATTTTAGTATAGCAATTGTTGATACTCTAGCAACCATACATTGAAGTTATTTGGGGCTAAGCTTAAAATGCAGAGCGTTATATCTAGATATGTTTATCTAAATTTCTCCAATTTTTGAACACACGTCAAAATAATGTTTTAATCAGATCTTGTTCCATGTCATTGTGCATGCGAGAATCATCAGGTATGACGCCAAACAAATTAATTTTGAATCAAAAGTATTGTTGGCAAAAGCATGATAACATTATCTAGAGCACCAAAGACTTTAATACTTTAATACTAGTAAAGCAGTAGTACCACGCTAATCTGGCCTAACGCCAAAAAAGATTAAGTAATAAGTACAAAAAATAAGTTTTTTTTAGATATTGTGCATTTTATTCTATAATATTTTTTAAACTTTAAATTTATGTGTTAAAGTGTGATTTTTATTTGAGAAAGATTTTTTTAATTTTTAGACTACAGTTAGTGGCTCGATTTTTACTTCTAATCGTTTTTTATGAAAATGATCACTTAGCTTTTGTTTTTTATTTATCTTTTTTTAATTATTCATAAATATCAATATATATATATATATCCCAATAATCCCCAATATATATATATATATATATATATATATATATATATATCACAACATTAAACTTGCTAATTTTTAAAATTATAAATGAGCGATACGAGCAATATTTTTTTCATTGTTGACGTATGTAATTTGATACAGGGAGTTAAGACAGTCTCAGAATTATTAAAGTCATAATACTTTGCAATTAATGTTAAATAATTCAATTCTATTCGCAATTATTTTTACCAAAAAAAACGAGTCAACGTTATGCAAAATTTACTTTAACATTAAATGCTTTCATTTCACACACATCGCGCGAGAAAGTTTCCCCTCATACGAAATAGCAGCACCAAAAAAGTTATACACTGTTTCACAAAAAACCATTTAGAAGACACATCAATGATGTCATAAAAATATATTAGCTAATTTCGGAACATTTCACTCGTTTTCTAGTAATATCAGCATATTATCGTTTCAAACTTTAAAATGTATATTATTTCATAAACGGCATTTGGCTTGTAGTATCTACAGCTTTTTTACATTATTATTATGAACAAGGAACGTTCATATTGAGTAATTTATGTTACAGAACGTATTGGTAATTTCAATTTCATATAGTTACAAACTCAAACAATGCTTGCAAAATTAGCATATGAAGCATGAATTAATATACTAGATTAGCCAAGCAAGCCCATTTATAATTTTATTGACATTGCCGCTGTTATTACTTAATTTGTACTATATTTTCAAATATGACCTGCAATTTACACATGTAGAACTATTCAAAATACCTTAGAAAATAACTTTTAGTTTTTAAAGGTGTGCCCAAATCAGTGAGAAAAAGAATTGTGGCGATATATAGTTGCCGGTAAAAATTGTCAGAGAACTTTATATTATTATTTATTATCTCTCCTATTGACAATATATGCTAGTAATACTAATACAAAAATGTGAAATGTTTTATTGGTTTTTGGACGAGGATGAGGTAGGGCACATGTAGAACACAAAAGTTGCATTGACAAAGAAAATGCTGGAGTACAAAAAAGTTTTTGTTCTCTTTATTTGTTTATTTGTTTTCCGATTTGAAAAAAAATAATAAAAAAATAATAAAAGAGTAAAATATTTAGTGAAACTAGGATTGATAGAACAAGTAAATCCTTTCTGAATTTCATGTAAATTTAAAATTGACGTTTGAAGTTTCATAAAAAAATACTCAGCAAAATTTGTTTAAAATCTAATTTTGAGATATAAAAAAATTATCAGGATGTAAATCATCAAACCTGTCCGTATAGAAGAGAAATGTTGTTACATTTACGCGTTTGGAAATTACGTACTTACATATTTTATAACACACGAATTTTTATAACAGAAAGTTATCTGTTTGCCGAGCAACAAATCTTAAGCGCGTGTTTGTGGAAGTTTTTACTTTTCGCATTGCACCAATTGGTCAATCCAAATCGCGCGTTTTAACCGAGCGTTTTTGAGTTGACTGACTTGAACGGTCCATCCCGATCGGGTGTTCATTTCAGTTGAACCAAATTTTTAAAATTTTATACAACATTTGTAATGTCTTACGACGCAATTTTCCAAACAATACGCACTTATTTGTCGATGCAAAATAAATTGTAAATACATTTATGATTACAACTATTGTAATTAAGATATTTAGGTTTAAAACGCTTGATCAGAACAGGGTTTTGTGATCGATTGTATTATTTTGGCACAACTCAGTAGAAAGAAACATCTTCTACGGATGCTACAAGTTATATGATATAATTTGTAACATTCGTAGAAGGCTCTAGTGCAGCCGAAACTAGTAATGTATTCAAGAGAATAAATTCGTGATAAAAAACATAGTAAATTGTTTTATTTCAATATGGTATTATGTGTTTATTTACGCCAAAATCGTGTATTTTGAATATGTCTAAATTTTAATTAACAACCCCTGTCAGGTTTCATCTTATACTTTTAAGGTAATGAAAAAAGTAACACATCCTCATAAAGCAAAACCCGATATCTTAATTCTTTCAAAAAATTCGAGGAGTACTAAATGGGACAAAAATAGTTTTAATGTATTTTGCATGTTTATTTATTGCAAATTTTGTAATAAATGTTAAAATTATCAACCTTAAATAAAAAGAAAATGTTTTAAAGTTTTTTGTATTATGGACATAAAATAAAAAGTAATAATACAAAATAGCAGATCTTGTTTGCGACAGTGACACCGTAACTTGTTATTTAGTATTTAACTAGTTATCTTCTTTTACTATTTAGTTAAACCAAACTTTTCTAAAAGTTTTAGAATAATTATCAAAAGTGAAGTGTTTGTTTTCTTGATGTTGGCTTTGTTTGTTTTTGCATACAATAAGAGTTGATATATATATATATATATATATATATATATATATATATATATATATCTATCTATATATATATATATATATATACTTGGCAGTCTCATTATATAAAATTTTGAATAGGTTTGGACATTGTTTACGTCTATTTTTATTCAACATATATCGTATAGCACTTTTTTGTAGTGTGCATAGTCTGTATAGTTCACTGAATAATATATATATATATATATATATATATATATATATATATATATAATGTATGTTGTGGGCTCCAAACTACAGACTGAGTGTATGTTACCCCCTCATATATAAAATAATTTCTTCTAATTGCGGAAGTGGCAACGTTTTGCCTTATTTTCAATTTTTAATTGTATTCATGGCATTTTATTTCAGCTATAGACAGCTTTTGCTAACATCGCACTTTTTTAGAAAAGCACGCCACTATGATACTATATTCTTCTATATATGTCCGGCATGCGGACACTGACGCGGTTATGCTGGCTCCAAAATTCGACAACACTGCAAACCGTTCGTAAAATGGAGTACAGTTAAAACTAATAGCGTGGCGGCGGCAAACGGAGGCGATGCATAACATCCTAT
>JARJEC010056522.1:0-29478 GCA_030264575.1 Tachinus sp. AB-2021 | reverse complement strand
GTCAATTATTGAGTAAAAATTCATCTTAGAGTTTAGCTGTGAACGAGCAATTTTAATTAAAAGGAAAGTAGCGATTCGGAATCTATTGCAGTTGAATTGAAACAAGCAGCCAACAAAGCAATCTTAAGATCGTTACCTGCAAACTCAAAAGCAATTTACTACAAACATGAACTGAAGAGTAACCAAAAAATCAAATTCATTAACAAAGACGGTATTATTGGCATAATTTCAAACAAAATGAAACCGTCAACTACATGGGCACATCATTCTATGGTCAAGTGTATGCTGCATGCCAACAACAACGTCTACATTTTCAAGTATATAAAATTAATTTCTTCTTTGAAGCAAAATTCTAATATCTAAACACTCAAAACCTTACAGGTGAATGGTCTAAAAGATTTTGAAATGAAGCTCCAAATCAATGCTATTTGCTGATGAAAGTAAGTAAAAAAGCGATGACTTCCTCAAAATTGTTTCATAAATTCAAATGACTTAGGTTATTTTAATATTTGGATTTGCTGGTGCATGTCGAGCTAATGAATTAAGCCAAATAACTCTAGAAGATATTGAAGACTCCGAAACCTCAAACAAAAAATTATATACAATGACGATTTCTTGTTAACGGAGAACCTTTAAATTTCTATAGGAACTATATACCTCCAAAAGCTGCAAAAGGTAATCGCTTTTTTACGGATATCGTAATGGTGTGTAAATCAGGTGATGGGCAAAAATCAGTTCTATAAGATACCGAAAATAGTTGCTACTTTTTTCAAGTTGGATAACCCTGAATTATATACTGGGCATGCTTTTCGTAGGTCTTTGGCAACAATCCTTCTACAAGCTGGAAGAGATTTATTAACTTTTAAAAGCATGGCGACTGGAACTCATCAACAGTTACATTGACAAATCGGCAGCACAGAGAAAATAACTTGCTAATAAAGTGTTTGGCAAATGTGAAATTTGTTAAAGCTTGTCGGCATCAGTAGACCAAAGCCATCAAATAAGCACTGGTACAATGTTCGAGGAATGTGGAGATTTTCCAACCTCAAAGAAAAACCATTGCCTGAAACAAGAACAGAGGGAACTAAATTTGTTCGGTGTTCGTTTAATTATTTTCATTTTGAATTTGTTAAAAAGATTAGATTAATCTCTACATATTGTTAAAGAAATTAATATACATATATACAGTTTCTTTGATAATTTGCAGATGTTTAAAAAATGTTGTATTATACACGGGGAAAAAGGCTTTTAGCATTCGGTGTGGTTGTCTCCTGACATGCAGCGGTGGAAACGTCACACTTCACGCTTAAATCTGTTCCTTTCCTCCCTTATATAATAAATAACTATATATCAATAATTAAAGAAATAAACAATAAACAAAATTATATTAGGTTAGTGTTCCCCAAAATGTGGATTGCGAGTAACCACTGGGTGGGCTCTGATAACTAATAGTTCGAGAATGTTCAGCAGTAATGCTGTTGTTTTTATTTTTAAGTTTTTATTGTATTAGGTGAGTCTAACTTTGATATTTCTTTTAGGTGGGTCGCGATTCAGACAACTTTTGGAAACACAGTATTAGATAATATGTTATTTTAACATGATGTAATGGCACGATATTTATTTAATAATTATAATATATTAAACAAAAATAGTTTAATTCATAGAAATAAACAAAATGATAACAAAAAAACACAATGACGCAGTCACATACACATGACTTACGCCTGACGCTCAATTTCCTAAGAAGGCCGTATTGTAAAGCCATAACTTAGATTTTCACACATCAAGAGTGAATAATATTAAATAAATTTAAATTTAAAATAAACAATGATAAATTAAAAATAAACTAAACGTAAGGTAATTTAAAAAGAGAAACGATTTAATTAAAAAATAAACAAAAATTGTGAACTGAACAAAAAAATGCAAAATAAACGAAAAATGGAATTAATAAAAAAAAACAAAATTAAAAATGTAGTTAATAATTTATTCAAAATTAAAATAGGATAAAACTAAATTAAAGAGAATTGTTGAGAAAAACATTGAGGAGAATAACAAAGTAATTTAAAACAATATTTTCATTTATTTCTTAATTAATGAAAATGATTTAATAAACTTAATAAACACTATAATAAGCAAACACTAAACAAAACTATTAAAAATTAAACGAGAAATAAATAAACACAATAAATTTAACATTATTTTAAATTAAAATGTACCATATTTTTTATTCAAACGTTTAAAGTTTACTGTAGAGTACATTTAATGAGTATTCTACTCACATAATACACATTATTGTGTATTATTCTCTCAGATGATTTACATTTGCATTCGACTTGTGTTGTCAACTTCATCCTTGTAAATAATGGCTATCATTATATTTTACATTTTTTTAACAATTCTAATTTCATCATTTCATCAAGAATTAAAACTTTTGTTTATTTTTTAGTGAGTATATTTGTTAATTATACTTATGGAAAATTATTATTACTTTATTTATAACACATTTAATTATCAACAAACTTAAGTAATAACATATGTATTATAGAAACATATTTTGTTCGTTTGTTTCACAATTTCTCAATTTACTTTGAACTATGTATTTACAAATACATATATACATTATATTTCTTAATTATATTTTTAATTTTTACTGTGAAAATAACGCAAAACTATTATATATCTATTTTACATTTTTTTTACCTTCAATTGATTAGTTTTAATAGCTTTGATAGAATATGTTTATCATTAGCAAACAAAAATATATTTTCTGTTATTAGAATTTTCTTAATAAATGCAACGACCTCTAAATAACCACGCTCTATCCGTGAGTCAAACCCGTAACCTCTAGCATGGTAGACAGTCTCTCAACCGCTACGCCACCGAGCTTGCCAATCGCTTATTATTAAATTAAAATAAATAATATAAATAAACAATCAACGATAAATATATATTTTGTCTGCTTTTAAATTTTTAGTATAAGCTTTTTGATTTATGCCTAATTGGCGTTGTGATATTGATTGTCCGTAGGATATATTTAGACTTTTAAATTATTGTGTGGCTAACTTTATATCCTTCCTACAAGAGAAAAAAATAATATATCCGCTCACACTGACTTTGATAACTTATTGTGGCATTAGTAAATATAATTATTAATAAATATATTGTGAACCATTTTAATTCATTATTTAAGTGTCATCATTTCTATTGTCCTTGGCCCCCTACAGCGAATACAAAGAAACCGAATGCTTTTTCATTTCAATTTACAATATAGAACGGCCATAAATAAGTATCCAATAACTCGAGATGTACATTATAATACGCTTTTCATTTTTTTTGTAAAATGAATAAAAAAACTAACGCAATGTAGAATATTGCAAATTCCATCGTTATAGAATACTTTATTTTTAGTGAAAACCGTATTTATGTAAGATATAAAATGAATGTGTAAGAGAATACTGTAAATATCGAGCATAAAAATAGCATCAAACCAAAACGAATACATAATATATAACGTATAAAATACATTACCGGCATCAGTTTTCAATCAATCCTAACAATAAATATAAACCTACGCACGCTGTATGCGTATTATAAAAGTGATTTTCGAACCCATATTGCCCTCCCTCATAAATCGAACTCAGATAAAACGCGTCTAAAATAACTGGGCTTATCACCATAGGCGCCGGATTATAATAACGTGCCGAATGCTTTCGCGTGAATAGATTTGGTTGCGTTTTCGTGAAATAGGTAAATATCTCAAAATCCGATTTTAATGTAAAGTATAAAATCAATTTACTGCGGCAATTTTTCTCCTTCGCGTATGTATTAAGGGATACAATTCATATGTTGAGAATCTATTACAAAGCTACATGCAAGTGTATAAGTCTCTGTATAGGTAGGAAAGTGTTTAGGACTTTGAAATATCGTTTGTACGAGATGGTAAATTTGGCATCTCCCAATGGAGATTCGCATGTGAGAGTGGAACAGAGACGACATGATTAATAGTGCGTCCCGGAGGTAGATAGATAACTTTGGGAAATGTATACTTTATTCCCATGGTTGTCGCAGTCATATGTTCCATGTATGGGCAATGTTGTTTCTGCATCTTATTAGGTTATTAATAACGTATGCTGCCTGCCACTTATTTACGCTGCGTAGTTACAAATTGAAAAGAAGAATTTAATTTGTTGGGGTGTGAATACGGGGAGTGTAAAGGTTACATTCAATTGGAATGTCAACGGAATCGGCAGGGGATTTTATCATATTTAAAGAAAAAACTTCGGCTGTTTCCTTTAATTTAATTTGTTGATCCGCCACAGGTTGCAAATCCCTCCTGCCAATATTTAACTCTAGTCCAATTTCGACGGATCTTTTTCACAATGTTTCTCGGGCCGCTCTCGTGGCAGTCGGGTTTATACTTGACCGATAGAGCTCGCTGCTTTTACCACTACTCCTGGGAAATCTGCCGATCACAAAGCAGCCACAAGCAGACCAAATTACCTCTCTAATACTTTTCTCCTGGTGCTCGTTTATTTACTACAAATTGTATTGTGGGTTCTTAACGCGAGAATTGCAGCTTGTCGATAAGAGCAAAAGTCTAAGTGGCCATTCAACATCACGATGTCCCATAATACTAACACACCCATCTACGTTAAGTAACAATGGCTTTCTATTTTAAACTTTGCGGAAACTCCCATGTAAACCTAGATAGATGTAAACAATGAATACAGGAACCAATTAAGGTGCTGGAACCGCGCGTATCTAGTATAAACACCGGAAGGAAGAACCTCGACCGCTCTGAAACATTAACCACAGGATGCTTCGCGAAGGCCTCGTATCATGCCGACTTTACAACTATTGTCATCTGCACTTAGAGCCGAACTATCCTATAAGCGCGACTGAAAATAGCACGTAAGCGTACGCCGCCACCAAGGCGCTCTCTTGACCGACACATTCACGCTGCACTCACTCGCACTCCCATATTCCATTTTGCATACAATTTAATTAAAATTTCCCATCGGTACGAATTATTGCGTTTGTATCAATGTACGATTTTACACGCAATACAATTTTAATATTATACATTGTCACCATTTTAATTAAAAAATATTACGCTCATATTTTAATATCGTGAACATTCAATTTGCCTTCTCATCAACGAAAATTATAATATATATTTTATAAATAATAAACATTACCATTCTACCATTTCAAATTGTAATATTAATCAAATATTTCAACATTATTGCATTTTGGATTTTTGCCGAATTTCAACGCATGCTATAAATCATAATTAAAATACTTTATAGTTCATTTGTTTTATCTTTTTATATGATTGAAGTAAGTCGATTAAAAAAAATGTATCATTTGCCGCTTTTCAACAACAATTAGGATGATTCACTTTTAAATTCTGGCAGTACATAAATTTAAAAAAGAGCATTCCATCGCATACTCCGTATACTTTAGAATTTATATACATATAGGATCATGAAAAATTGTAAAGCTATGTATTTAAAAAAAAACTTTTACTGTACTGAAATAAGTTTATATGAAAGATCAAATAAGTTTTCGGCAGTGTAATCTTATCACCGAATACAATTACTATTTATATACTAAATTATAATTATTAGAATATTTCTTTTACACGGCAATTGGGAAAAAGCAAAATTTTAATGGAGTATTTATGTATGTTTATATGAGCTCTCAATGATAAAACGATTGAGTTTTGTTAATTAATGTTTGCTCAGTTTATAAAGTATAAATAAATGAAATAGTTATTTTGTTCTTCTGTGTTTATGAAAAAAATGCAAAATGAAACTTTTTTAATTTCTATTTAGTTAAATAAAAGATTAAATTTCTAATAAATTAGCTGGTTCACATGATCATAACCAGCTCTTCAATATTTGAGAAAATATCCATATTAATTTTAACTATTAACTGGCGTTGTTATAAATTGGTTTGCTTTTAAAAACTCTTTCTCTTAACTTTTGGAGCTCTTGTTCTCAGTATCTTCGAGTTACTATTAATATGTAACTCAAAGTAGGTCAGTCAAGACTCGTTTATTTTTTGCCAAACAATCATCAAGTTTATGTGTTTCAATTTTGTTGATATATTATTTATATTTAAGTTTTTTGTGGAAAATTTATTGATTAATGTTTATATTTTGCTAAATAAGTGGATTTGACGGTTTTTGTTTCTGTTTTCGTTTAAACTAATTTTGTGAATTAATTTTCAAAATTGTTCAGTATTTTGTAACTTAATAAATATCTTCTATATTTATCAAAATGGTTACTATTTATTTATACGTTTTTATCACCTTACTAGAACTTCAACCAACATAACTAATATTTGAAAAGCAATGTTTTTCAATATTTTGTTTAAATAAAGGCTGATAATGTTAGCGGTCTACGGGGACTATGTCCAACAAGGCGATTAAGGTTTAAAATAAGGTACATCTTTGGCAATAAATGTTTGTGCTATGTTTACATTTATTTATGATTTACTTTGCAAAATTGATTTGTAAAATATAATAAAATGCCATTTTATAAAAATGCTGATCAAACTATATGTATTATAGGGTGATTTATACCAAGAGATAAAAAATGAAAATTCATGTTTGAGGTTGGACTCTAAACAAAAATTTTTTAACAATGTGGTTATAACTTTCACCAATAAGCTAGTTCTATCCAGCAAAAAATAATATGCTATCACATTCACGACTGAAACTGTCTAAAAACAATAAGCCTCCTGAAGCAGATATATTTTAAGAAAATGTACACAAGCGGCCAAATATTAATCGACTTTTAATATCAACATTTATTGCTCTCCCTAAAAAGACCAACATAATAAAACACCGAATAATCATCTTGATGAGAGTGAGCATTCATTAACATTATTCAAACTTGCGTAACATATAGAAAACTTGATAATAATATTTTTGATGCACAGATTATTTTTAGGAATGTATTGGGCGAGAGAAGGCGTTATTTTTTATAAAACGTGCTCAAAACATGCATGCAGACATCATTATATGCCTTATCGACTTTGAAAAAACATTCGAGATCAAGCATAGCAAGTCCATGTCAATTCTACGGCAAACATCAGTCAATCAATCATCGGGGGAGTTTGGAATAAAAAAGAAGTATGACAGGGTGGTATACTATTTAACGATTACTCAGAACACATATTTAAAAAAGCACTAGATAACGTAGATATGGGTTTTACAAAAAAAAATTAATAAATAATATGAGATATGCAGATGATACAATTCTTATAGCTGATTCTGCTGCGAGGCTTCAGAGATTAAAAACTGTCTAACATACAGACACAACTATATGAAACTTAACTGCATATAACCGTTAATCCTAATCGCCAGCAAATAAATTCAAATTGTGCATTCAACAAGACAAGAATTAATTTGTTGAACTCTTAAGTGACATACCGGAATCAGAGATTTAAAGCATTAAGTACTGTCAATTTTTCCATAATGGGTGAAAACGTAGGCCCACAAAACTACAGTACTTTTGAAAAGTGTTATTTTAACACAAACGGTATTTTAACATGTTTTGACGTCACATATGTAGTACGTATACACAGTAATCATGTAGTTAACAGAAAATAATACTACGTGATTTATAATATGTGATTTGTATTTAAAAGTAAAACAAACACTAATAAGTAGTTTGGATAATACAGGGTGCGGCATAACTGTCTCCCTATTTTTAAAGTTTAAGAAAACAAATGTTATTTAAATACAATAAGTTTACTTGATATTGTCTTCATTTCTTTGTAAAACTTTTTAATAATTAGGGTTAAAAAGGTGCTTATTGATACTAGTACTATTTGTATCTTGACAATGATTGTATGAAATTGAAACATGTCGAAATAAATAAATTTAAATTAAAATACAGTAAAACATACACCAAGAGCCTTTTTAATCCTAATTACAATAAGTTTATTTTTATATCTTAAGATCGAAGAGTAGAATTAATATAGTTTTAATTTTGGTGATTTTAAAAATTATATAAGACAAAAATGTCCACTTTTATTGCTTCACCTTTTTGCATTTGTTTCGGTATTTTGCGCATTCAGAATTGATGGCCCGAATGCCGAATGAACATGCCGAATGAACAGCCCGAATGCTTTCTTCAAAAAAGTAAAGTTTTACTATCAATTTACGTTCTTTCTTGATATTGGATCCTTATTTTCTAAATTTTTGTAACCACAGAACAATTGATTTCGGTTCAAGACTTTTAGATTGAGATGAATTTTAAATCGGATATAGAATGCTTGTTGTGCAGAGATTGTGGGCCTGTTTTTATAAATGTACGCTTTCACTCCAAAACCTTGCTGTACATTGGTCTACATCATATTTTAGGACAAAACCTATGTTTCTTAATATTTGTACTGACGCCCCCCACTTCCTACCACATTTATAAAACCTTTTTGCAACTAGGGAGGCAGTTTTGTGGCACCTTGTATATGTAATCACATTTTGTGTTGATCTTTTAGTGAATATATAAAAGATACACACTTTTTTCATTACGTAAACTTTAGGCATTTTGTATGTTTGATTATACCGGGTGACTACTGAAACAGCTACGCGCTATATTTTTAATATTTATAAATTCTTTTTAATGAAATCTTTATGGGTTAAAATACATCACAACACCTTACTTTTTTGCAAAAAAAATCAGTAGAGAGAGAGAGAGAATATTTATTGCATCATATATCATATATCATAAAGTTGTATAATTTATATTTAAAGACTAAACTAACCTAACAAATAGTACTTACGACAACGAAAACATTAAGAAAGTATATAAAATAGTAAAAAATAATAGAATTCAATTTACGCAATAAAATATCATTCACAATTCAGCATCAAAAACTCATCGACGCTATATAATATATGATTATATAAAAACGTTTTTAAAGATTTTTTAAAGTTACAATGAGATTTAACATTTTTTATATTGGCTGCGCATTAAACATTCTTTTGTCATTATAAATAATACAGTATTGCGGAGGATATTGTGAGAAATGCGAAGTGTGAAATTAATATCGTTAGATCAAGTATTATGCGCCAAAGAATTAACATTTATACAAATTTTCTTAAACGGGTTAATACCAATTTCGTTTTGTTTAAATGGACCACACAGTATATTTTTGCAGTTTTGTATTTACAAGTAGATTTTACGCATAAACATAAATTTTCTGAATTTTTTTTAACAAACTCATTTCGAAAATAAAATTAAACAAATTTCTTTAACAACTAATGCGCTAATTTGGAAGAATATCACTTTGACACATTATTCAAAATTGAGTCATTTGTGCATTTTTATAAATGACATAAAAGTAGTATTTGTAATGTAATTTACTTTCCATGGTATTCCGAAAAAGTAAATTTTTTAAGCGACATTTGTTTTGAAAAAGTATTAATAAAGTTATAATTTTTTTGTAATATTACAAAATGTTATAAAAGATGAGGTTGCCAAATCTTTTAAAAATTGGGAATTATACAGAAAAATAAAAATTTGCAAATAAGTACCATTTAAAAATACAAAATTATTTTTCAAATTTTTAGCAGTTAAGTAGGTTCTATTGATGTATTTTAATCCATCAAAACTTTGTAAGAAAATAATCGTAAGTAAAAAATATGGGCCCGTACCTCTTTTAGTTGTTACCCAATATAAAATAATATTAAGTTGATACATATAAATTGTTTTACGTGAAAACATAAACGAACTATGAAGGAAATATAAACCAAATATAAACAATAATTTAAAAAATGTTTTGAATTAAAACAAAATATATAACTATAAAATTAAAAATAAATAAAAACATAATCAGAATAAAAGCAAATAAATTGAACAAACAAGAGAAAGAATAAACAAAAAAATAAACAAAAATAAGGAATAAAAAAATTTATTAATTTTACAATTACAAAAACAAATTGCAAATAATTGATTAATAAAATTAAATAACATATCGATCAAAGATTAATTAAAAACATGCTAATTTAAAAAAATAATAAATAAAATTAAACAAAAAATACTAAAATAACTAATTATTTTCTTAGTTTTTAATATTTGTTTTACATATATTAAAACAAGTTTTAAGTAGTTTATCATATCACAAAAACAATGCATTTAGTCCCAATAAATTTATTCAATCATTATAGGTTTTATAATGGATACTAAACGTTGTTTATTGTTATGAAATGTTTAAATTAATCACAAAATTACAAATTATAACAAACCTCAATTAGTCGATTATCTTTTTTTTTCAACATAATGTGATGTTTTTTTTACAAAACCACCGTCTTGCTAATAGTTTACTTCAAAGAACAAAAAGCCTTGAATTGGGGCTTCTTTGAAGATCACTTAAGTTGTGCAATATTTATACATTTTTTTATATTATATACAAAATCAATATGCTATCTGAAAAAATTGCTATATTAAAAATGCAAGCTGTATATGTATGCAATCAATACCTATCTGCACAAAATTGTTAAACACGAATAAATTACTATTGAAATATATTTACGCTGTTAGAACTTATTCATAAAACATAAATATTTATAATATAAAGAGATATTGATCTCGGACGCACATTTTTGTTACGTTCTCAAGCAATAGAAGCTATTTGTCGGTGCGCAATATACCACTTGAAGCCAGGTGCATTTATATTCATTTAAAACGTCACGTCGTTTGTCAAATTATTTAAATCTCCATGCCGCAAAAAATAAATTATAAAAATAAACACGAAACAGTCTGTTTTCAGATTATACGGGAATAAATTAAAACGCTAAGTATGTACATAATTTGTAAAAGAGATGTAGCCCTGATATTGTCACTTCGCGCGAAATAAACGACTCTCATCATAAATACAGTGAGGACGTGCCTGCATTTTCTTGTTTCGCGTGAGCATCGTAAAAATCTAAGAAAGAATCCTTGTTTTATACATCAAATAACATTGGTATCCTAAGCTATTAGTCCTGTGTCAAGTATCAGCCGCTCCTTGGGTCATATTTCACTTAACCTGCGATAAATTCCTCGACCTTATCACGTCCTCAGCGAGCGGATCAACGTAATGATGTTATAAAATATATCTTAACGAACATTTCCTCTTTTTTAAAAATATCCCTGAGAGCCAACTCCCTCTATGTCCGTATAGTGCGGGAGTAATAAAATGTTTAAATGTATGATACCGTAACGTCCATTTTTACATTGTGCAGTAATCCAGCGATACTAAAGACAATCACATTATTTTATTTATGGTTCCTATGAATTTATATTATCGATTAAACCCACCATATTAGTTAACTACATGCAATTTATTAAATTAGCTAACTGTCTAATTTAAACCAATTGATTGTAACACTAAATGTGGTATATATGAGATGGAACTACTTCTTGATTTATTTTTAATTAACAGTAATACAATATTTTTAATGGGTTCAGGAGAAAGAATAGATATTCCTAGGGTCAATTTAATCCTGGACCCAATTACCAAAATTGTATGTATAAACTATGTCATAATGTATATAAAATGTAAGTTTTTTATTGGCAATAATTGTATAATTATTTTAAAATAATAGTTAGTGATACCGGATGTTAATCATATTTTTATTATACATAGTATATCAATTATAAATAATTGACATATATCCTTCTGCATGCTACAACAAATGTTAATTACATTCCGACGATAATTGGATTTTGGATGTTTGCTAACAATTGCAGAAGTTTGATATATTTAACATGTACGTAATAATCTTGATTGATGATGACTCGCCATATCTAGTAAAATGTATACCTACCTGTTTTCCAAATAATTAATTAAAATACATTTGTAATATTAATATTGTTAATTATAATATAATAATTGCTTATATTAGATTCATTTAGATTTTATTAAATACCACGATTGCTCAATTTTGAGTCTTTATTTATATGTAATTGTGACTTTGAGACAAATTTATATAAAATATACACAAATACAGGGTGTTTTGAAGTGTTTATCCGGTAAAATGAAAAAAAAATCACAATTTTATTGAGAAATTAATTTTTAACAAAAAACAATTTATTTATATGCATTATAATACATGCTTATCAACAATGACTAGAAATTAATTATAATGCACTTTTATTACAGACAAAATAAAATTCACTAGATAGTATTTTTATAGGCGGAAAAATAAAAAATATTATTAATGTATAAACATTGATGCTATTACTCTACAGCCCGGGCTTATTGGAAAGTTGACCGACAAACGTAAGGGTTCTATTACTGCATTGTTGCGTACGCAGGCTATTCTGTGTATGTGTGCCATGCATTAGCTTGTACAAGTCACAATGTTTACACATTCTTTGCGAGTACAGGGGCACTCAACTCGAAACTCAATTATTTTTTAAAATATTTTATATTAAATATTTATATCAGAAAATGGTTGTAAATTTAATCGAGATTGCAATAAATGCAACCAAACATTTACCTACATAATATGTAGTAATTAAAGAAAATTAAATTAAATTATTTCTAATATAACTAAAACCAAAATTTAATCAACATAAGCTTTAACTCAAGGAAGGTTTATAGGGAAAAACAATGAAATTATCATGTATGCAATTTGATGTTCTTGGAAATAATTAATTTAAATATTTTAATATCAACTACAGTATACGCCAAGAAAACGTGTTGATTTGAATGATAAATAAATGAAATAACACAGTTTTAAAAAAGCACTAGTTTTTTTAGCATAATGTTTATGTCCGCTATTGCTTGTGAAATATTCTCCTTAAGTTGGTTAAGATTTTTAGACGATCCGTGCAAACTATATATTAATAACCTTATAAAAAGTATTTATCAGTTAAGCGCACCGACTACGGTAAATGGCTCTTCATCGACATCAGAAGCTTTCTTGTACAACTATGTGCCGTAGCTCCATCTTGAAATCATTGAAATCATACATCTTCAGCCAGCAACTATTTTTTTAAGATAGATCACATTTTTTTTCTGTCATATGAAATGCAAAGAACGCAACAATCGGCCGACCGACGATTAGAAAGGTAGATCTGTGCGCGCATTGATCTTTTAACCACAGGATGGTTGATTTTTGATTGTTCGGCTTATATCTGCTAAACTATCAAAAAATTAAAATAATATTTTTTGAAAAGTTGCTTAACTTATTATATTTATATATATATATATATATATATATATATATATATATATATATGGAAGATAAAAATCAAGTTCGTTGGACACTAATTTTAGAGATTATATATATTCAACTTGACTAGAACTATAAATTTATAAGAAATTATTTTATTTTTAGAACTTATTCTTTAATAATTTTATACCAATCTACATGATTGGTACAAAATTATTTAAACAGAACCAATAAAACTACAACTTGTACTACTATTTAAGTGTTCAGTTGTCTATCAAAACACAATCAAATAAATAAGGCAACTATTTCTTAAACTTGCATTTTAATACGAACAAAATACATTGAAAAAGAAACGTTTTATTAATAAAGCAAAAACTATATCAGATAACAGAATAAGATTGAAAAAAATTCCTTTTAAAACATTATTTTTTAAAACATTAAAAATATTATTTTTGATCGATTGTCAAGTTCAAATAACGGTTTAAAATCATTTATTCAAAAATTATTTTTTAAATTTTATAAGTAAACAATAGTTTCAGCCGAACCGTGGCCTAAACCGAAACTGTGGCCAAAACTGTCCAAAACCATCGGTCACTATCTAAAATACATCAAAAAGTTGACAGCTAATATCTCAGTAAGTAGTGACCTTGGGCATATAAGTCGAGAATTATATTTAAAAAAGAAAAATATTTTTAAAAAAGTTAATATTACTAGTAGATATAAGATGGATGATGAAAAACCAACTAGCCTGTATGTTATATACAGGCTAGTTGGTTTTTCATCATCCGCGGACGTTTCAATAATTAAAATATTATCTTCTTCAGCGCTAGTTATTATATAATACTATTGCTATATTTGATTAAAAATTGACATGTGAATAGACAATATATAGGCATTGATTTCACATGAGCAGCTATATAGAAAATGAATTGACCATTCGCATGTTAATTTTCAATTAAACATAACATTAATATTATACCTTGTATAATAATACATATTATGAATATATACAGGTTGTTTTTGCAAAAATATCTATCCTGAATACCTCAGAAAATCAAGGCAAAACAAAAAATTCATTCAATTTCTATTTCGAGGGGGACGAAGTTGGCATGTGTGTCAGTTTCCCCCTCTCCTCCAACAAGTACCTTTCAAAATTTTTAAATGGGATGACCGACTGTATGACGCCTCATTTGAAAGATCTTTATGTCAGTAATTCAGCAGTGTCAATTTTTATTTTTCCAAAAAATATTTAAATATGTTCTCAGAAATAATTATTTTTCAAAATAATATGAAATAGGCGAAAATTTAAATACCCCAAAATATGTCAATTTTTATTTTAAAAGAGTCGTCTTTTGACGTACAGTTGACTTGCCGGTCATTTCTCCGTCCCCTTCAATAAGCACTTTTCAAAAATTTTAAACAGAATGGCCCACTTGTGACACATCATTAGAGACCAAGACAAAAAAATGTAAAAAGTTTTTTGTTTGCGTTAAATATTTATATTAATTTCTTTAAATGTTTACGAATTAAAGAAAAATAATAACTTAGAGACCAAGATTTTTATTCTTTGTTTGCTTTTTTATGCATATTTTTAAATTCTTTATGCGTATGCGTATTTAGAGAGCTTTATTTATCACATATTTGTATATCAAAAGAAAATTATTACAAATATAATAATTTTTGGGACAAAACAAATTATTTGCGATAATATTTTATTTTTACCAATCCTTTGACTAACACAAGAACATTCTTGTGTGATTCAACGGTTTCGATAGCTTGATACGTTACTGTTCAGTTTCTCGTAGATGATGTATTTAGAAGGGAAAATTTTTATTTAGCTTTATACGTAACAATGAGACTGATACGGTAATATTAAACTTAACAAAACATTACTTAATCCAATCATACTTACACAAAAACCTGCAATAGAATAAAATAGTGTAAAGATTATCCAGAATTAACATAATTTACATGTCTTGAGAAGCAGACAAAGTCGCTGGTTTAATCAATTAAAATAATTTGTAATTTTAAAAATGGCGTATGTGCTGTTCTAAAATCTATTGATCAAAAACTAAAACAGAAAATACAGGATTTTTTTAGATGGTTTTCTAATATTATATAAAATATCAACTATTTAGACATTATTACCAATTTTGACATGGATCCGGCTATTATAGTAAAATTTGAATTCTTCAAAAATAATAGTCAACGTTGCAATAAGTTGTTTAGCTTAAAAAACATAGTAAGCAACAGAAAGTAAAATTTTACAATAAAATGTTTAGATCATACTTTATTGACATGAATAGTTTATTAGCCTACTATAAAATGCATAACAGAATTTGGATTTTATTCTACTATTAAATTTGAAATCTAGACAAAAGATTTCCATAATAGCTTTTATCTCGTGCAATAATTTTGTATTTATGTTTGTAAAACAATATGTTTGATTACAAATATTATATAACATGCATATTTTTTTTAAATTATAAAAATGTTTTAAAAAATGCTACTATTTATTGCGTTAACCTATTTTTGAATTTTTGTGGTTTTTTTTTAATATATTTTGCATAATTGTTTTAAATTTTTTTGTGTTTATTAATCCGGTCTCTACTGATGATCACTACAGATTGCTTTTTACTACTTTTTATTTGTTATAGTTTACTGTTTCTTTTTTGTTAGTTTACTTGTGATATTACTTATCTTATTTTTTTATATCGATATTTCTTTAATTAAGTCGAACAGTCCAGTGTTAAGTTTGAACTTTTTATCACTTTGTACGTTTTAAAATTTTTGTTGCTGCCTGAAATGAGTCATAGTAAATAATATAGTTATGGAGAGACCAGATGCAATATTGCCAATAATGGCCGGTCAAATTTTAATCAATTCTTCAATAAAACTTACATACAATCAAAATAGAATTATTCCGCCAATCCTTGAATTAAATATGGCAGAAATTTCCCCAAAAAATTTATAAAAAATCAGAAACATCAAAAGTTTTTAATTACATTGGATTACCAGCAATCATCCGTTTGTCAGTAGCTATTGGAAGCGGCATAGCCCATGCTTTTGGGATTTGATTTAAACGGCTAAAACAAATTTAAAATTAACAGTGGAAAGTTATCGTTTTTCCTTGTTATACAGAGTGAAAAGGGAACTTTATCAACACTTAGTTTACGCGGCAACCGTGATGGGGTCTAATTGCAAAATTTTTATTGACCGGAGAGCAACGTGCTTTTGTGAACAAGCATTTTATTTAGTCAAACTAGACATTGCAAGATATTAGCCTAGCACCAAGCCCTAATGTTATTACAAAATAGATCAAGAAGTTTGTAGGTACTAAAATACAGTGAAACCGTACAAAGGCAAGCCCAGAATCTTTATAAAATGCTGCAAACATCAAAGTTGTACAATAATGAGTCAGAGAAAGAGAAGGAGAGAGAAAGAATCCTATATTATCTGTAGTCAGACGTACTATTCCTATAAAGTACAGTTGATACAAGAATTAAAAGCGACAAATTACATTGCTCAACTTGGTTTTGGTTTTGTAATGTTAACAGGACGTATAGGAACCCTAACTTATCGCTTCTTGATTTTTTTTTTGCGGAATTACCTTAAAAGTACAAGAATAAAGCAGCTGATATAAATTGATGTAAAACAATTTTCAACGCGTAATTATTATAAAGTTAATCTTGTGAGAAATGTGTGAAAGCGTTTTCAATAAATAATCTTCATTCTCGATTTGAAGAATGCATACTAAACAACGGACATCATTTAGATAATATTATTTTGGCTAATAAATTGCCATTGTTTGTACATTAACTTTTCATAAGCAAAATATTACAGATATTTGAAGTTTTTTATTTACACACATATCATAATTATGTTACTCTTTTGGTCAACCTGTAAAATAATTGATAAAAAACAAAAATTTAATATTTTAAGGGGCAAGGTGCCGAGAAACATGATGAAAAGATTTCATTATTCCCGAATACGTGAAGTGTTTTAGGACACGCTTTGTTCGCAATTCATACAGATGGCGATACTTTACGGCAGTATGAACACAATAAATTACTGCCAATAGAGGTGTAGCTCTCAATTGATTCTGACTTTCTATTTTAATTAATTTCATATTTGTTTAGGGAGAATTGTTTAGAAAAAAAGCAATCTATCCGACTATCGGATTAGGTTTTTGATTATCTGCATAACAAATGCTGTTGTTAATATAAAATATGTTTTTTTTAATGTCAATTGCGAGGAAAAAATGATAACTAAAAAAACTAAATTGATAGCAGAATAGTTTAAACCTTTATTCATATGTATACGAAAGCAATTTTTTAATTTTAATTAATAAATACACAATTGTTTGAACCTCGAGATTCAAAAACGACGAATTTTAGATGCGGCACGTCGAACCTTAACATTCAATTTAATATTAAAATGTAAGATAAAAAGATGAGGATGCGTTTCGGTATTCTGTATCTTTTTCTCCATAAATTTTATTTTGTACATACCTAGCTTTCTTCTGTGTAAACAACTAAATTTTTATTATATTCTCTATTTATATATATATATATATATATATATATATATACTTTACGTATGTACCTACTCACCAATTTTTCAGAAATTTTACCGCAGTATGCATCATTCACTATTTCTGTTAATTTTCTCTCTTCTACCGTCGTTATAAAAGTGATTAAAACCGTTGAAGATATTTTATGTTTGATCAATTGGAAACACTAGTCTAATTTTAGTTTTTTTTTTGCTTCCGCTCCTCATTTGATTAATTGGCGTTTTTGTGTTGTGCCTCTTTAAACAAGTTTGATGAACAAATACACAACATTATTTCATTTTAAATTATTTATTTAACTCAAAATACATAAACTATTTAACTATCATATTCTGATGGACTTCCAACGTTCTGCTAGTTTTTGTAGTTTACCTAATAAAGTTTCAAACATTTTATTAAAATATTTTGAGTATTTGAACACCATAGTTAAAAAAAGAAACCTTTATTAAATTTAAACTACTACTACATACTATCTTTTTATATTATTAGTATGATTTAATTATAATTAATATAATAATTAATTGCTTCATTAAATTATAATTTTAAATAAATAATAAACTAATTAAATTAATATGATAAACAATTACAGCTTAATATTCTAAATAGACTTATCAAAAATGTAGAATCAAATTTCCTCGAGTAACTTTTGACATTCACCTTCTATTATATCATACAAAGCAAGCAAAACTAAGTAGAAAGTTTGAAAAAGGGGGGAACCGCTAATGTCTGCAGTGCGAGTTACAACCGGGAAACACTTCACAATTGAATTGAGAGCTATTTCCTTTATAAATAATATTAGATTTTGAACAACTGTATACTTACACTTTTGTTTGTTACTTTCAGGATGAAGAAAAATGAAAATTCCGCGTCGGATCCTCCCGATGCCGGGGGGTCCTCGCAGCACAGTTCATACGACTCTAGGTACAACTTCAAAATAGGCATCTACGGCTGGAGGAAGCGGTGCCTCTATATATTAATACTAGGACTTCTAGTTATGGTTATAGTAAATTTGGCATTAACATTGTGGGTGCTTAAAGTAATGGAGTTTTCTTCGGTAAGTACAGGGATTATTAAGATAAGGAACGCCCTAAGTAAATATAATTATAATAAAAGCCGACGCGGTGGGCGCCGTAAAAGAATTACGCAGTAATTAAACATATTATTAAAAAAGAAAGATATGACAAAATATAAGGAAAATAGAAATGATCGAGATAATGAGTTGTCGTATAAAATCTCCCTTGAAATTATTCTGGTAATTATATCCTCGAGGTTTTCTGTTTTATGAAGGGGGGAGAAAAATATATATGAAATACAAAACACTGAGCGAGAAAGCCTTTCTAAATTTTCGTAATTAAAACTTCTTTAATTGAGATGCAACAGTTGTTTCGAATCTTCTTTGATTTAACTGTATAATGTATTCATGGCGATGTCTGAAAAGAATTTTTCATAAAGGAATTTGCGGATTATCCAAGATAAAATTATTTTTATGCTCGCCCGTAATTAACGACGAAAGTTTGTCTGTTGCTCGTCACGTTCCTTCTAACTAAATGAAGGAAATCATTATATATTTTTAATTAGTTCTATTGTCGTCTCCATATATCTTTTAAAATTTATTGTTTCCATTCCGAAGCAAACGACGCTGTACATTATTTTAAAGTTTAAATAAACTTGCGACCTACACAGTTTCGTTTTGTTCCATCATAAAATATTCGTTTTATGCTGGAATAATAGAATGCAAAATAAAATTATGCAGATAAATAAAAATTCTTCTTTCAATCAGAATGTAAAATGTAATTTTTTTTATTACTTTCAATTTTCTTTCCTTATTGGAACTGCTTAATTATAAAGATTTTATAAGTTAAAAAGATGTTTGTTTACTCCTATTAATTTTTATTCGTTTAATTGAACATTAGTAAAATTGCTTTATCGTGGCAGTAATTGACAACTGTAAAGTTTTACAAGAAATATCGCAATAACATTTAAAAAAAACGCAAGCACAACCATATCGTCCGCATACATCAATGACCACACTTTCTGTGGTTCTACCATAATCCGACCTGTTTGCGCAAGACTCAATTTTTCCTCCATTACTGAAATATACGCTGCAAACAGAATAGGACTCAGTGGGCAACCCTGTTTCACTCGTTTTGTTGTCCAAAACCTTTCACTTTCTTCCATTTACACACACTCTATTTGATGGCTTAATATATATTCCTTCTTATCAAGTACTCACTGATTCCTTTTAAATGTATCCATAAATCCCTGTTCATACTATCAAAGACAGCTTTTATGTCCAGGAACAACGCATATAACTTTCCTCTTTTTAGATATTTTGCTTTCTGCAATATGGTGCAGTATATAAACACGTTGTCCGTGGTCTCTTTACCTATTCTAAAACCTGCCTGACCATCTGGCAGTATCCCTTTCATACTCAATTCTTCATTCAGTTTTTCTTCCAGTATCGAGGCATAGATCTTGTATGCCATACACAGCAGTGCTATCCCCCTGTCGTTTTTAATCACGTCTACTTTTTCACCTTTGTGTATTGGACATACAAGACCTGGAAAACCTTCTCTCTTCCATACTCTATTTATTATTTCAGTTAATTTCTCGACCACACTTTCCGTTTCAAACATCCACGTTTTATTCTCTATACGATCCACTCCCGGTACTTTGCCTGTTTTAATTGGCTTCCATACCAGTTCCTTGGATACTTGTATTTTTTTTCCTCCAAACAAATTTGAGAAATTCTTCTTCCACTCTTGGTAGATGCAATGCTTTTCTGCTTTCTTGTCTGTCCCCTTTCCTTGTTTATTTATTTCCACGCCACCGTTTCCAAATGTATATTTCTTCTTTTCTCTTATACATTTGTTTTGCCTCCTTACACACACTTTTGTACTGTTTCTGAGAATTTTGGTATTGTTGTTTTGTCACATTGTTTCTTCTTGGCCTTGGTGTTTTCCAGGCATCTCGTTTAGTTTTTGTACATTCCTAGTTCCACCATCTACATATCACCGGATACTTTTCTTTTATTTCGAACTTCTTTGATATTCGATTCTTTCAGTTTGATTTCATTTTAATTTAATTTATATTCCTTAATGACTGTGTCATTGCATATTGTTTTTGTTATCTTTTTTGTCACTTTTTCCGCTGTTAGTTTGTTTTGTGCTTGTAATCATAACTCTAACGGTTGGTGATCAGATTCAGTTCTGGCATAACTCTAACGGTTGGTGATCAGATTCAGTTCTAGCACCTACTCTGAATTGTTTTACTTCTTGCCAGGATTCTTCGTTTACTATCACATAATCTATTACTGATTGACCATTGGAGTCTATGTAGATATACTATCGCTTCTCATCTCCTGCAACATTTCCATTTAATACATTCCACTCTCGTTCTTCTATAACCTCTATCAGTTCATTACCTTCATTATTTTCTATTTTGTTTTTTGTTTGTCTTTTTATTCTGTCACATTTATTTCTTCCCCATGCACTTTTGTCTATTCATATTTCTACAAGTCAAATTTTTTTATGTTATTTTAAAAATGTTCATCATAGTTTGGCCACATTCCAGAATAATATTTTTTTGCGCTCGATTTATTTGCGACTGTTCAATTTTGTTGTCTTGTTAAACATGCTTTGTCTTTGCCGTTGATGTCTATGGTAATTTTTTTTAGCATTTATCGTATTAATTTCTTTTTTGAGCTATCATTCTTAATTTTAGGGACCCCTTGATCGTTATCATTCTAGCTGTATAGTTTACCGCCAATTTCCAGTTTTCTGTATCCTACCTTGACTTTTGTTTCTTTTGCCCTTTGCACTAGCAAAGAGTAAATAATTTTTTTTATTAAATATCTATAAACTATCATAATAAATATGAGGATTATGATTCAGATTTTTTCTACCAAGAGTTTTGGGTGAGGTTCCCAAGATTTTAGCTAGGTTTTTTAGGGCTCTTGTTGAAAAAAGTCAACTTTTCCAGTCGTGCGTAATACGATACTTACAGTTCTTGATATGTAATATAGTATTTTCTTTAGAACGTTTTATTATGTTCTCAACAAAGTCATTCGGAACCTACATTAAAATGTTACTCTATAATTGTATTGGAAGAAGATATTGGACATAATTTTGTTTTTATAGCAAATTTTAACTTGAAACTTAAGAGAAGGAGAATTAATACACGGCTCATAGGACTCGTATATCTTGTAAACATTTTGGATATTAATCATTGTCCTTTTTCAGTGCAAAGATAAACTCAATTAATTAAAAACAAAAAAGAAATAAGAAAATTGATAGAATTGACCGTTACTAAGTGATAATTCATAATGCAGAATTTGAAATAAATTACTATGTTTTTTATCACAATTTATTTAGTCACACCTTGACTGCAGTATCGACTGAACCTCAGTCTTCATCAGACGTCAGTCGACATCAGACGGATTCATTCATGTAACGTCTGATGAAGACTGAGGTTCAGTCGAAACTGCAGTCAATAATTTATTTCAAATCCGAAAAAAGATATACGTTAAAAGGCCAAAAATACTCGGTAAACAAAAAGCAATTATTACAATAAATAAATAAATACATATAACTACAACATACATTGTTTGACTATCAAATGTAAATCATATGTTTTGTTGTTTTAATTCATTAAGTTTATATTTGTATTGAAGAAGGACAATGAGTAAACGAAACATTTACAAGAGATAAGATATAAATAAAAGTTTGTTTCACAAGTCCTATGAGCTCCTCTATCTATTGAAAGACGTTGAATATTTTCCGTTTTAATTCAAACTTAAGCTGTATGTTTTTTAAAGGCATTGAGGGGAGTGGAGTAACATTAAAAGTAAATCGAAAGAATTTAAAAAGTATTTACTTAATTGGAGTGAAGAAGGTTTTTTTTAACCTTTCTACCTTGAAAATGACATTTGACTCAATTAACAGTCGGAGATCTGCATTTTTTGGTCTAATAAACCGAGAAAACAAGAAGAAAAAAAACACTGAAATATGATGCTTTAAATTTACAAAAATCGGGGTTTAAGGGAATAATTATAAGATATGACAGTGTATGATCTGCCTTATTACAATTTTCATATTATAATAATGAATCAATTTACATACACGATCATTTCGGTTTGCAATTTATAACCTTTGCGTGAATTGTGTACGATGGCGTCAGTAACGTTATTAATAACATATTTATTTAAATCTTAAATTACAATTTTTACAAATATTGTAAGTATAAACATATTGCGTGAAAAAATTCCTGCGTTGAAAGCACTTTTTCACCAATATTGCATTCAAACAGGAAAAATTAATTATCTGCTCTTAGTTCGTAAATATGTATTTTGTACTACCGTGCGGGAAAATAGCTTTTGAACTCAATAATAGTAAATCTTCAAAAGTGATTATTTAAAATTAACCATCGATCAGCATTCTAGTATACTTTATGCATTTTTAACAAGTGTAATTGACTTTTATTTAAGTTAGGATGATGTTGCAATGTCTTTAAAATCATATGTAATTTTATTAAATTATTTTTGGTTATTTTTACAAATGTAGGATACGAATATTCTATTATCAAGTTGTTTTTAATTACAAATTAAAGTTTTGAATTAATGAATAGGTTCATGCTATTTGATTGGTATCAATTAACATTTCCAGCAACTGTCTAAACATGATTGTTCAGTTCTAAGTAAGATACAAAAATAGAACACGGCTCCATAAATTTAAAGTCTTATCAATACAACAAAGATGTGTACACACGCACTTTGGCAAAGACTTGAAAATCGATGTATTTATTCTAAATTTCTCGCAGCGTTTAAAATCCTCCGACGAGTTGAAAACTTCCGATCAACTGATGAATTTGTAATAGTTCTTGGGGACTTTCAGGCGTTAATTATTAAAGTTACTTTAGATCGCGCAAGATTCAAAGATTATCACTTCTTGGAGATAAAATTACTCATTAAGATCCATTTCAATACTTTCATTGGTCCACTCGACGAAAGTATTGAATCAATGTTATTACTTATTTGAAAATATTATTATAATTTTTATTTTTCAATTTACGTAATCTACAATATTGAGATTGAAATATTAATTTATAAATTTTGGGAAATATTAAATTAAACAAAATAAATGAATCATAATTATACAAACAAAATAAATTGAAAACAAAAATTAAAGCAAATGAATAAGAAACAAACAAGAATTGCAAAATAAATAAATAACAAATAAAGTATAAATAAAAAAGATTAAATACGAAACAAAAAGATCAATAATTATTATAGGCAAAATTGAAAAGATTTTAAGAATAAAAAATAACACAAATTAATTGCATTAAAAAAATATAATAACGATTAATTTAAAATTAGGAAAACATACATAACTATAATATATAAAAAAAATAACTAATATAATAAAAATAATAAAAACGTCGATAACACTTTTTATGTTATCATGCAGATAAATGTATATGTGTTTTTTCAAAAATATCCACCCAGGATATCTCAGAAATGTGTGGCTAAATAAAAAACACATCAATTTATATTTCGAGGTGGACAACTTTTGACATATTTCTGTGACATTTTCTCTCTCCTCTCCAACAATACGCTTTTAAAAATAGGATGAGACACTTTATGACACCCCATATAAAAGGTCATTGTGTCAATAATTTAAATTAATGAAATTATAATTAAAATTAATTTGACAATCTTAAAACTTGTCAATTATTGATTTGAAGGGGTCATCATTGACATATTGTTGACATGTATCATAGTCTCCCTCTTAAAATTTTCAAAAAGTACTTGTTGGAGAGGTCCAACAAGTACTTTTTGAAAATTTTAACGAGATGACCCACCTTGTGACACCTCATTTGAAAGGTCTTCACGTCAGCAATTTAACTGTACAATAATAATAATGCTTTATTCCTGTAGATCTAGATATATATATATATATATATATATATATATATATATATATATATATATAGGAAATAATAATTTGGTATAAAATACAAGATAATACATATAGTTAAATGCTTAAAGTAAAAGAACTCACATAACTGAAGTCGGCGCAAGCAGAACCACGAAACAAGCCCGGTAGTACCAACATTCCCCACTATTCAACACATGTACAAATTAATACAAACCATTGATACTTCCAGACTCGCATCACAACTCCGCTCCTGCACACCTCAACCATGTAGTCTCATAAAATGTTTACAAACTTTTTTTTTACATTTACCAACTACAGATTGGTTACAGTTGATCAGATAAAAAATCACTTATATTGTAGTATATTTTATTTACTAGGAATGTTTCCAATTTAGTCTTAAACACTTTCAGTTTCAATATGTCAAAGATGACACTTTCAAAGTAAAATTTACGTTACGTCTTTTGGAGTTTTTAGATGTGTTTAAATATTTCTATTTTGTATTAGTTAGGAAAATAAATTTAGAAACACATTAAAACAAAATGTAAAGCAAATTAAAAAAATAAAAATATTGTACAGTTGAATTATTGACGTAAAAAACTTTCAAAGGTGTCACAAGGTGGATCATTCCATTAAAATTTTCAAAATGTGCTAGCTGAATTAAAGTGGAAACTGTCAAACAAATTAACAATCGTCAAAATAAAAACTTACATGTTTTTAAATATTTTGCTTATTTCATATTAATTTGAAAAAAAAATTGGGATATTCAACCCAAAGTTTTTTTGAAATAAAAATTTGCACAGTTAAATTTCTAACATAAAGACATTTTAAATGGGGTATCACAAAGTGTTTCATCCTATTTAAAATTTTAGAAAGGTTCTAGTTAAAGCGCATTGAAAATTATCAAAAAATTGCCTAGAAACTGCATTAATTTATTTTGATTGTAATTTGATCAAAGGCGCATGTGAACTCAAAGCGTGGAGTGCACTTTGTCAATTACAATATTTTGAATTTTAAAATAATTTTCATTGCACAAAATATATTTAGTAGATTATTTCCCGAGATTTACTAGATTAGATTTGTTAAAAATATTGAATACTGACAGATATTAATTAATTCGATTTCTTTACATCGATGGTTTATGCATCTGATACTGACAGATATTAATTTGTTAAGTTTAATTTGTATATAATTGATTGGGTTGCTTAGCGCCAGTGCACTTATCGCAGTAATTCTTGCAGTTTCTTTGCAATATTCAATGCAACAAAATTTTTAAAATAACTCAATAAGGTTGGTTTATAATTACAAAGAAATATAGTCAAATATTCAGAAAATATACAAATTACGAAAATAAGAATATATATAATAAAGAAATAAAACAAAGAATGTATGAAAAATAAATAAAAGAAGAAATAATTAGAATAAAACACAACCAACTTTAACAAAAATAAATGAAATTGAAATCTAGACCAGAAATAAATGAAAAAATTTCTAATAGGTGTTAATATGATATAATTTGCTTTTGTTCAAGGTTAACTATATGTCAATACCTTCTTGTAGATATTCAATTTACAATGTTGACTAACAATATTTCATGTTACAGGAAGGGATGGGTCAATTAAAAATAGTAACCGGTGGTCTGCGACTGGAAGGAACGGCATACGTACTAGACTCCCTCATCGCCAGCAGCATACGGTCGAGGAGAGGACAACCGATCGTAATAGAATCCAGCAGGAATCTCACCCTAACCACAAGGGACGAGAATGGTTTATTAGATAATTTAATATATTTAGGTAATTAATAATTAAGTTGTATCATAATTAAATGATGATTTTGTTATGAGTCGAGTCGCACCAGTTAATTAATTAATTAATTTGTTTTTGTTGCAGGGAATGATCGTTTTGAGTGCCTAGCAAATAATTTCAAAGTGATGGATGACCGGGGGGTGGTCCTGTTTTCCGCTAATCATCAAGAAGTTGTGATCGGTTCTGATACCCTACGTGTGACGGGAGAAGGCGGCGCGATGTTCGGCGGATCTGTTCAAACACCCTTAGTTCGAGCGGAGTCAGGACACGATTTACGGTAAATCACTGCATGTTATGCAGATTTGCGAAATTAAACGCAAATATATTCGGTGGGAAAATATGCAGGGTTTAATATTTTCATAAAATCAATCGCGCAGATATATTTTTAAAAAATCAAACACGATGGAAAACTTTTTTGACTAAAATTTTGCATGGTAATTGACTTTCCCGTTAATAATATAATTTCATTGATGAATTAATAATCCCGGCATCGACTAAAAAGTTATGTACGTGATTTTCAGCTATTACATATGCAGTTCAAATATGTGTTTAGCATATACCTAGATTTAATCTAGCTATAGTAGACTTTTAAATTTAAACTAATATTCAATGGAATACTACTTTGGTTTTGTACCAAGAACAATTTTAATTACTTATATATTATATACAGTCGGGCTGGGCAATTATTTGTATTTATAAATTCTTTTGTTAGTATTCAATATTTAAATACTTGTGTTATAAAAAGTATTTAGTATTTAGTATAAATTTTTGGTGATCATTTAAATTTTACACTAGTAAAATGTGTTTTCTGTACTTTATATGACACAAAAGTATTGGAAAAAAACATGTATTAAATAATATACAAAATGTCAACAAGATTAATTACTACAATAATTTGTGGTTTCAGAGCAGGTCTGTGCAGCAGCATTAAACAGTGAAGTAGTTAATCTTGTCGACACTTTGTGTACATACTTGCATAATTTAACATTCTGAACATCTTTTCTTTATAACTGTTTGTCAAAAATATCTTTTCTGTAAACTGATTAAATTTACAGAATAGCTATATTTTAATTATTCAAAATTAAATTTTGACAAATATTATTCGTATACTTCACTCAATTTATCGCCAATTTGCAATATTTTCTGAACGCTTACTTATTGACATCTTGAATTGTATTTTTACATCTAAATGTAAAAATATAATTCAAATTTGTTTGCATGTTACTAATAACATGCAAACAAATTAGTTACATATTTATTTACTTACATAATGATATACAGCACAGCAGCGAGTAGCGCACATGGTACTACAATAATGAGTATATATTAGAGCGACCTCATGTGCGGCCAGGTATTTATAAGCAATAATTGCTGGCTCGACACAGGTATCGTCTGATACGCGACAATATAAAAATAAAATTATTACATTCAATAGCTTTCGTATTGGTTCGTGTTTCAAGAGATTCTGCTTCCATTAAATGGCACACTTGATCAATGATCATCTAGCAATAAATGGCACAGACGACTGTCTGTCATCATCTCCTTGACATTTTGTAATACTTTGCAATACTCATCGACCCCGCAGTCATAATCTTTTAGCAAATTCTAATGGAGGGCGAATAATTTGCACGGTATAGCTAGAGCTAATTCAAATATCACCAAGATTGTCCGTTGACTATTTCTTCTCAGATACATAATTACTACTTGTTAAACAAAACGGGAAGGTGTTGAAATGTTTTAGGAAAGTGATTGGCGGACCGACCCTACGTCGTGCTCCCAGCAGTCGCAGCTGACTAAAGCCCCGTTCAGGCTACTGCGGAATTACAGAATTTTTGTGCGGTAAAAATGGCCGCCACCAATCCTCAAAAAGTTTTATCAATCTCATTTTAATGTATTTAATAATATATAAAATATACTATACATATATTTTATTATATAAGTAAGTAAGTAAAACATATTTTATATTACATACCTCATTATTAAATTGTTTCATAAAAAAAGATTTTTAAATTTATTAGTTAATACTGCTTGTAATTTCGACGCAAAAACAGAATACCCTCGAAAGTTTCCAAACCGTTCAAAATTACCGCCAATAAAACTTGAACCTAAAATTAAATTTTAAAAAAAGGCCGGATAAAATCGTTGCAGTATTAAATGGAAATTTAGATTTTTGCGGATTTGTGGCGGGCATTTTATCCGCACAAAAAATGTTACAATTCCGCAAGCAGCCTGAACGGGCCTTTAGTGTTTACAATCATTATCATAATTTTTAAATGCGATTTTAGTGCAAGAAAAAAATAATTTTGTGTTAATTTTAACGCCAGCTTTTTTTCAATAGTTGTAATTAACTCTACACGTTAATTACAACTATTGAAAAAATTAAACAGTAAATGGCAATCAATTTTTTACTTTTAACCTATATAGGGATTTATACCAAAAATTTGAAATTGAGATTTCAACGGAAATATACGTTTTGGAGGTCCCAGGGTCTAAAAAAAGGGTTTTTAAAAAAAATTTCTGTGTGTGTGTGTTGTGCATGTGAGTGTGTGTATGTGTGTGTCACGCATAACTCAACAGTTTTTAAAATATTGTTTTGAAATTGGAGGAATATGTTAGAAGTAAGATCTAGTTGTGCCGTCTAAAAATTTGTTTCGAATAGTTGAGTTGGCAACACGTAGTAGTCAATTTTCCTTCAAAAATCGCCATAATCAGCCTCGATTTGAACATAATTACAAATAAAAGGTAATGCTTAATTCTATAGTAATTTAGCTCACCTATAAATTGAATTAAATTAGTTTTAGATTGATACTTCTAATACTTTTTATAAAAACGCATTAGAAATGCCAAAACGAAAGATAACAATCAATTTACAAGATAACTGTGAAATTTATAACAAAATTTCATATAAACTAATTCGTAGATCTCTAACATCTGCTTATTTTGGTTTTTGTTTCATTAAAATATTCCAAAACAAAAAAAAAGATACGAATTTAT
>JARJEC010056456.1:0-34762 GCA_030264575.1 Tachinus sp. AB-2021 | reverse complement strand
TCTTTTTTTATGGTGTTCACGATTTCAGAGGTCTTGTTTAGGCGTAGAAGTATATCCGAGTTGCGGACCTTATCCATCCAAGAGACTCTCAAGATTCTCTTGTAACACCACATCCCGACAGCCTCCAGACATTTTATTTCGTCGTTGTTGATATTCCATGCCTTTACGCCATATAATAAGATAGAGAACACATCTCAGGCGAGGCTCATCTTCTCGGACTGTACAAATTTATGATGGCCACGTTACTGCCGGTTTGTACCCATCTCCGCAGCAAGTCTGTTTACCTCTAGCCGTAGGTAAAAGAACTCGAGAAATTGGATTCGTAGCTTCGGGATAAAGATTGGCTTCGATTGGAATTCACGGCCAGATGCTGTGGCGTGGCGCGACATCTGCGCTACGGAGTGACTTTTTTATGTAACAAAAAACTTTTTAATAGTTATAGTGTCAAGATGGGATGTAGAGTATGCTTCAGAGGTAGTACATCTTACATTAGTCGGTCACATCTCTCAGTCAAGGGAGATGACTCAGTGTAATTGGTCTTCGAAGGGTGTCCAGTACCTACATATGACTACAAGCGTCACACCCAGGACTCCAATCCAAGGTGAAAGCTACTGTGCCGAGGGATGTATAACGCGGGAGATTCTGCGTCTTAAACGGTGCCCTTGGGATAGCAGGCGACTTCCCATTGTATCTTCCGTGCGTATCGGGGCATTGCGTACGGCGACATTTATTTCCTCCGTACTCGTTGGACCAAACATAAAAACCAGCAACAAAACCAAACAACAACAACAAGGGGACTCTTTGCAGAACCAAACTACTGTTAGCAAACAGACAGAAGCGACCACAAAGCTAAAACTTTTGGGAGCGGCCAGACGTAAGCTGAAGAAACAAAAGGAAGCTAAGGGAGCCAGACGACCAAGCTGACCTCAACACTAAACACCGTAGAAAGGTGGTGTATTAAAGAGGGACTATCAGCAAACCCAAGCAATGATGGTCGTTCCTTTTATAAGGCGACGAAATACCGAAGACGACATAAAAATTTTGAAAATGTTTGGAGCGACGCTTCAATTGGTAAAAGAAGTAAACCATCTGAAAGTCACGCTTGACACCAAACACCACAGTCATTTGGAAAACGTGACTGCAAAGGCCCACGGGTGCTCTTTGCAACCAAAATGATAGTCGGACGCACTTAGGGACTAACACGAAATGTGGCCAGATGGCTATATACATACGGTGATAATTAGACAAATCATCACATACTGAGCACCCAAATGTAGTAAAAAAAACCACACTCAGGACTACAGTTACTAAGCTAGGCAGACTTGGGACTCACAGACCAAGTATTACAAACATTTTACATGAAGAAAAATTCTAATAAAGAGATAAGACTTTATGAAAAGTTGCCGCATTCAAAGGTTCTTTGATGTAGTAAAAGTATGTAATCGGACGATTGAGACCGCCAGATGGCATGACGTCACTGACATATCTCGGGTTAGCGGTATAGCGGTAGTTATAGTTCTTAAAAAGTCCACCACCGCTGTACCGGTCCCGCTATACCTCTACCCCGAGATAGGTCAGTCATGCCGTCTGGCGTTCTCAATCGTCCGTTTACCTACTAGTAAGTAGTAAGACAAGTGGTCATAAGAAAAATACCCGGGCGTAGAGCAGGGACACATCTACTACACTGATGGACCAAAAACCAAAATAGCACCGGAGTTGGAATGTATGAAAGCAAACACCGGGGAAATCAATTTACGTTATCCCTGGCTAAGTATGCCTCAGTTTTACAAGCAGAAGTGGCCACCATTGAGTGGTGTTCCAGGCACATGATAGAGTCAAGAATTCAAGACCGATTACCATTATGTCCGACAGCCAAGCAAAACTACAGGCGTTACGATCGCCAGTAATAAATGGTCTTGGATTGCAGAGATAGTTTAGAGGCATTGGCCATAAACAACAGAGTACGCTTGGTCTCTACACCAAAAAACCAAGGCATAAAAGGTAACCTTAATTCCGACCAGCTAGTCAAACAACTGGAACATTGATTGGACCAGAGCTCACATTCGGGATTCTACTCGAGATCAAAACAGAAATAATTCAAAACAAACTTGTAAAGAAACACAATAACTTGTGGAAAAACGGTCAGAGGACAAATCACACAAGATTATTCCTAACAGAATCAACATAAAACCCAGCAAGCAGAGCCACGTTATATTCACGTCATTTTTTTTAGATATTCGTGAATATGATGACCAATCTAATAGACGTCATTTTTAGTCGAACAAATGATTCAGTCACATTTTCGATGTCATAATGACGTATTTTTGTGTTATTTTTAAGACGTCATGTTGACGTACGTTTAACGTCAAACTATCACGTACGACGCGTCCTCTATTAGCCTATGCACCGGCCACCACACAATCCACACGTTCTACTAATATAACCTCACTCATTGGGTATGGCGTCGAGTTTGAGGATGGTAATAATAGCAATATTGCTAATGTTATCAGTAGTTAGCCGAAAAATGAAGTAAAGATGAAATAACTTTGGATATTCAGTGAAAGTCGTAAGTAAAATTAGTTTAAAAAAATAACTCACAATATAAGTCATCTAATGAAGTGTTTATAAATAATTATTATTAATAATAAACCCGTTATTGGTTGAAAGTATTGATAAGAGTATTAGATGTAACGTCTTTCTAGATATTGGAATGGATAGTGGGTTGGCAATAGGACAATCGCTTTTTATTTATAAAATTTCATTTTTTTTAGCGAACGTTTAGGAGTTCTTCTGCCTGTCAGCACTAAGGAAGAAGGCAGAACTACGAAACGTACGCTAAAGCAAAAGTAATTTTTTAAATAACAAACAACCGATAGTCGTATCGCCAGTCTACTGCCACCCATTCAAGTATTGAATAAAGTTTATTGAAAAGATACTTCTATTTTACGTCCATAACTGACGTCTTTGGTCGTTGACATATTTTCGTCTTTTTGTCGTCATATTTACGTCATCTTTTTGGTCATAATGACGTAAACTATGACCAAAAAATGACGTGAATGTAACGTGTCTGCTGGTTAGAAAATAAATACTCAAAAGGAACTATCGCATGAGTTGAACCAAACTGCAAATGCTCACAAGATTACTGAACACCGTGGTCTTAACAAGTATAGATTGGGTATACAAGAAAATCGCGGATGTTTGAAGGACAAAGCAGCATCTACTGTGTGAACGCGAAGCATTCAATGTGCAACGCACAATTCACTTTGGCAAACATATGCTGCATCCAAGAAGAGCTGCGACAATCCCTTCTCAAAAACTCTTGGACTTCATAAAAAAGACAGAACTGCTAGGTAAGACGTCAAAGGTGCACAATAGGACTTTCGGAAGGGCAGTGCAGGATCGCCTGACAAACCACCTCTGGAAAGAAACTATATATATGCAAGATTTCCTTGGAAACCCATAAAGATTTCAAAAAAATGTAAAATAGTACGCGGGAAACTATCAGCTAGTTAACTGTCTGAGAGTTTACTGCCTCAGTAGCGTGTTCACTTGAGAGAAGCTCTATAAAACTTTTCTTAAGATAATTTCTGATATGTGGAGACATAGCAATAGAACTAATCCAAAAATATTACCTATAGAATAAACCTGCCTAGACTACTATTTCTATAAAATTTTCAATTTATTAGTTTTTATTTTTGAAATTTGCAGCAATGGATTTCCTTTAAAAAAATGAAGAAATACTCACAGAATTCATATTGAAGAAGTTTTAGTTTTCACTGAAATCGATTTAAAGCACTATTCTTATCATAAGTCACAAATTAGTTTTATTTAAAAAATATTATTCTTCATAAAATGTTTAAAAATGTATTTTCTTTACAAATTGCAGAAATACTCAAGACATTAAAGAAAGTTTAGTTGTCAAAATCGGTTTTAAGCAAATTTTGCCAGTCCTAAATGAAGGCTAAAACCTTACAATTTTTATTTAAAGTTTTATTTCTAATCAAAATTGTGTTTCCTTTAAAAAACAGCAGAAATGCTCAAGAAATTATGAAGAAATTTTAGTTCTCGCTCAATCGATTTCAATAAAAATTTATTGGGGCATATAAAGTGTTGATTAAAAAAAAGTAATAAAATTTCAAAGTTTTTCGGCTGCCAAAGTTATAGCGAAAAATATCAAAATGCCAACATGGGCTAGTGTTAGCATTTTTGTTTTTTTATAATAAACGCTTCTATACCGCCTTTTGCAAAATACATCACAGTTTTGAGTCTCTACTGAGTAGTAATAAATGGCCGGTTCTAGACCCTCCGATGACGTCAACGCCACCTAGCGATTAGTCAGAACCTATAACCAAGTTTTAATCCATAGTCGCTGACAGAACTGGACTACAACTAAAGAAGCAATCAATATATCGATATATTAGTTAAAAAATATCGATATATCAATATTTGTATACTTATATATAAAATCTCTAGTTGTAGCCCAGTTCTGTCTCCAACTTTAGATATATTATTATTATTATTAAATATATTTATATTGATTAAATTATCGATGTATTTCTAAATATATGGGAAGAATAATTCTACATTAATCGAGGCTGGCTTCAGTTTGGTAGCACACCAGATGCAACAAATGTCTCCGAGACCTCAAGTTTGGTAGTTGATACGCTGTTATTTAGTCAGTCCCAGTTTGTTTTAGTTTTTGCTAGTTCCAGTTATTGTGTAATCATTAATAAATTGAGGGGCGGGTGGCTAGAAGTTAATATTATACCACCCACCCGCCCAGCAATTGTGTAATCAAGAGATTGGACATTAAACCCATCTATGATGTTCCTATAAGTTTAACCACAAAACAGATTTGAGATCCAATTTCTTGATTAATATATTGCTGGGTAGGTGGGTTACACAAATAAATAATCTGGACCAGTAGTTAACATTATAATAACTCACCGACACATCAGCAAGTGGCTTAGCTATCATAATAAGTCAGTTCAAGGCAAAACTCCAAATTCTCTACATTTTAAGAACATTGTATAATAGATTCTATTGAAGGAAGTGGTGTGGGGCGCTCAGTTGATTATTTTGCCTTGTCTTAGACGGTCTTGCTACACTACTGATTCATTGTGAAGTGTAATATTAAAACATCTAATGATGCGTTAAGACAAAAGTTGCCTCTTCACCTTCGTAATGAGCAACCTCGACAGCATGAAGTTCGTACAGAAAACACAACCTATATTAGTGACAGTGATAATATAGAGCACCAAAATGCACAGCTTCCTATGAAAATGGATTTCGATGTTTCACATCCCGTGACAGTTTCATTTTTATAATAAAAATTTATTAAAATATTTGCTTATAGGTTTAACTCTACCTCTTTTTGTAGTTTAAAATGTAAATATGTAGTATAAAATATAATTATATCAATAAATCGGATACATCGATAAACTATTTCCAATATATCGATTGTATCAATTTAAAAATTTTGCCATCCCTACCTATAACCCAAATTGTTGAAATAAATATAAATGCAAAATCGTTGGAATTCAACATGTGTCAATTTATTGTCAATTAGTTAAACAATAAATTCAATTAGTGTTGAAATTCTAATGAGAGTAAAACTTGTTTGTTTCATTATTCATATAACAATATAAACACAAATAAATACTCAAAGTTTCTTTCTATTCTGATAAAATTCTTAGCCTTAAATATAATTATCACATATTTTTAAACTAAGTAAAAATAATAAATATTGCAGAAATAATATATGTATATAATATATTGGTACAATCTTAGATGAATCGATGCTACTTTATGACTCGATTCTGCTCAGATTCACCATTATTCTAAATAACACATTATTGGAATGTCAATAAAACAACAAAAAACTATTAATTTCCGTTTGAAAGTTTTAAATTTTGGGTTGGAGGTTGAAGTAAATCACAGAACTGTAAAAGTGCTTCACGAAGTGGTCTGGATACTTGTGTAGAAGTCGTTGTTGTGCATTCAACAAGGTATGGATATAATGATATCAATTGTTCCCATGCTGTATTATCTTCTGCAAAAAATAAACACATTTTCTGTAATATTAATAACAAAAAAGTTTATGTTTAAAAAACAGAAACGTCATTTTTTTACCGGTTATAATCGTTTCAAAATTAAAAAAATGTTCACTGCAATTTTTATGCTCATTATAGAAAATTTCAAATTTTTTTGCACAAAATTAAATTCTAAAAACAGTTGTATGTTAAAAAAGTTTTTTAAAAATACCTTAAATTAAAAAAAAAATATAGTACCTTTGCTAATTTTAGCTTTCTTCATGGAAATAATTACTGTGGTGATAGCTTTTAATACAAATGATATTTCGGACAGTCTATACCTAAAAAATTTTGTAAGTTAATTTAAATTCGTTAGTAAAAATACTTCAATATTTACCTGGGTAGAGGACACTTTCCACTTTGCTTTTCATCAGAAATATATTTCTTTAATACCTCCTGGAATCTAAATAAAAGGGCCGTGACTGCTAAACGGCCAGCAAGGCCACTATCGGGATTATCGACACCGTTAAAAAACGAAGGTTGTGCTTCCCCGTCGACTAAAGAAAATTGTAAAAGCGTCTCAAAACATGTTTTCGCAAATTCTTCCCTTAATGTCAACTCAGTTTCGGAATCCATGTTTGCATTAGTTGCTGAATGAATGGACCCCTTATTCAGTAACACCACAACTTTCAGTATGAATTCTCTTGGTATACTCCCCGAATATGGTAGGACGTGTATTCTTAATATTTCAATCAATTGACAATCGGTTGATTCATCAGATACAATCTCATCCAATCCACGATCAGCTGGAGCATTTCTTGAACAATAAAGAACATTATTAATAATTTTAATTAAATGTATAAATCAATTATTTAATTCTACTTTTCGCTTAATCATTCTACAAAAAACGGAAAATGTTTCTTTCTTTTTTATTTAAAACTTTTTTTATTTTCTAACTAGTAAAGAAATGTTGAACAAATGTTGTCTACTTTCAAAACGTCCGTGTTCACTGGTGGTTCCCGAGTAATATAATTTTATATTTCATTACTAATTTTACGTTTATATTTATATTATAAAGAGAGCGTTGCAGCTCATGTTATGAGCGTGTTAAATATCTTAAAGACTTCAAAAATGATTTTTAAAAATCTTGAATTTCTATTAAGACTATTGATTATATTTCATGTTTTGCTAATAATTTATTGATTCTTTCTTTATATTGTTTTTTTTTGTAGAATCAGCATTTCGTGTTATTCATTTTTTATCGTTTATTCTTAGTCGGTTTTATTCAATTCGTTGTTTTTGTTCATTCTTCGTTTAATATTTTACTTACTTTATATGTTTTATATTTAATTTCTCAATCTTTCTTTCGGTAATTTTCGTACATTTTTTATTGTGTTCAATCAAAACTTTCGTTTACTTTGTTTTCGTTGCTTTTGTTTATTTTTCACGTTGTTTTCATTATTTCGATTTTTTATTTAATATTCATTTTTTGTTTGTTATTGTCATGTATTTTTCGGTAATAATACAATATAAATAATAATTCGTTATTTTAGTTTATTTCTCATTTAATTTGTAATTTATTCATCTATTTTGGTTTCATTATAATTATTCAATAATTTCAAATTTGTTTAATTTCTTTTTTGTTGGTTTATTATATATTGAATTTTGTTTAGTTCACTTTTGTCATTATTTTTCGATGTTTTTGGGTTATTTTGCATTATTTCGATACATCAATTTATTCATGTATTTTCAGTTCATTCTGTTTATCTTTAATGTTTTTCAATTTATTTTGTTTATAAATTTTTAGTTATTATTTTTTGGGTAATCGTTAATTTTTTAAATTTGATTTGTTAAGTTATCGTTCTTCAATTTGATTATAGCGTGTTATTTTTGTTGTAGTTGAATTCATTGGGAACTGTTTAATTTTGCTCTTTGTTTATTTTTCGTGCAATTCGTTTTTTTTAATTTTGTTTCTTTTGTTCATTCCGTTATTTTCAGTCATTATTTTTAGTTTTTTAAGTTTATTTTTCGTATTGTCTTTTTATTCTTCATTGTATTGATGTGTTTGTTGTTATTTTGTCTGATAAACAAATTATTTCCTTTGTATAATTTGTATCTTTGTTTATTTTCGTTTATATTTCTATTATTTGTGATTTCTGTTCATTTTTCGTATAATCGTTTTATTTTAAATTTATTTTTGGTGTAGACAAAAATTTTGTTTATTTTTCGTTGTTTTGTCATATTTTTTCCATTATTTGTATCTACTTAATTTCGTTTTTTTTGTTTAGATTAACTTTTATTTGTGTTTTTTAAAANCTTAAATTTTTATTGTACAAGTAATTAATTTTTTATTTATTTTTGCTGTTATTTATGTATTCTTCGTAGATTTTGTATTTCATTTGTAATTTTAGTTCGTCTTTTATAATTATTTTTCGTCATTTCTATGTGTTTATCGAGTTTTTTTTCAATATTTTTTATTTAATTATGTTCGTTTATTTTTGTTTTATTTTGGTTTTTGTTTATTTTCGTGCAATTCGTATATTTATTCGATTAAATTTTATTTATTTGTCATTTCATTA
Organism: Tachinus sp. AB-2021; assembly: GCA_030264575.1. Lineage (NCBI taxonomy): Eukaryota > Metazoa > Arthropoda > Insecta > Coleoptera > Staphylinidae > Tachinus > Tachinus sp. AB-2021. The sequence continues at coordinate 26,151 of JARJEC010056456.1, read as the reverse complement.
ATTTATTCTTTGTTTAATTCGTTTATTTTGTTTTAATTCGTAATTTTTGTTTAATTTATTTTGTTCATTACGTTATTTTCGTTTAGTTCTCGTCTTTTATAATTATTTTGCGTTATTTTGTGTGTTTATCGTGTTTTTATATTATTCCGTTATTTTTTATTTGCTGATTTTCGTTTATTTTAGTTTAATTTTGCTTTTTTGTCATATTTACGTGTAATTCATTTTTTGTTTAGCTTGATTTTAATTTATTTAGTTTGTCTTTTTTTGATATTTTCTATTTATATATGTTCGTTTATTTTGGTTTTTGTTTATTTTCGTGCAATCCGTTTTCTTTAGTCGATTAAATTTTATTTACTATGCTTTTTTAGTTATTCTTCATTGATTTTGTATTTCATTTAATTTATTCTTTGATTAATTCGTTTATTTATTTTTAATTCGTTTTTTTGTTAAGTATTTTGTTCTTTGCGTTATTTTCGTTTAGTTCTCGTCTTTTACAATGATTTTTCGTTGTTTTTTTACGTGTTTATCGTGTTTTTTATTATTTCGATATTTTCTATTTACCGATTTTCGTTATTTTAGTTTAATTTTGTTTTTTTGTTTATTTTACGTGTAATTAATTTGTTAGTTGACTTAATCTTTATTTATTTTTGCTTTTATATTTATTTATTTTTCGTAGATTTTGTATTTCATTTGTAATTTTATTTTATTAATTTATTGTTTGTTTAATTCGTTTATTTTTATTAAATTCGTTATTTTCGTTTAGTTCGTCTTTTATAATTATTTTTACATGTTTAACGTGTTTTTTTTCGATATTTTTTATTTACTTATATATATTTTTGTTTTATTTTGGTTTTTGTTTATTTTCGTTCGTGCAATTCGTTTTTTTTATTCGTTTAAATTTTATTTATTTTGCTTATTTTTTAGTTATTCTTCATTGATTTTGTATTTAATTTTTCATTTAATTTAATTTATTCTTTGTTTAATTCATTTATTTTTTTTAATTCGTTTTTTTTTGTTTATTACGTTATTTTCGTTTAATTCTCGTCTTTTATAATTATTTTTCGTTGTTTTTAAGTGTTTATCGTGTATTTTTAAATTATTTCTATATTTTTTATTTACTGATTTTCGTTTATTTTAGTTTAATTTTGTTTTTTGTTTATTTTACGTGTAATTCACTTTTAATTTTTCTTAATTTATATTTATTTATTTTTCGTAGATCTTGTATTTCATTTGTAATTTAATTTAATTTATTCTTTGTTTAATTCGTTTATTTTTATGAAATTCGCTAATTTCGTTTGGTTCGTCTTTTATAATTATTTTTCGTTGTTTTTACGTGTATATCGTGTTTTTACGTGTATATCGTGTTTTTACTTCGCCATTTCGATATTTTTTATTTATTCATTTTCGTTTATTTTTATTTTTGTTTATTTTCGTTTTATTCATTTTATTTTGCTTTTTTAGTTATTCTTCGTAGATTTTGTATTTTATCTGGCAATAATTTATTCGAATAACGAATAAACAATTCGTTTAATTTTTTTACGTTTATTTTTTAATTCGTTATTTTTTGTTTAGTTTATTTTGTTTTTACGTTATTTTCGTTTAGTTCGTCTTTTGTGATTATTTTTACATGCTTTTTTTATTATTTCGATATTTTGTATTTACATATTTTCGTTTAATGTTTTAATTATTTGTTATAACCTCTTTGAGTTTAAACGACTGTTAAGACTTGAATAAAACAAATATTTTTTCGTTATTATATACACTGAAATTTCTAGTAGCAAACACCTCCAATAAGCGGGCATCTATAACCGGACAGTTTAGAATGCACCGGCATACAATTATGTATTTATCTGATTTTCTTTTAAGCCGCCAACTCCAACAAGCGTACAAAATCAGTTGCAGCGTCAGTGTCCGTTTAACGGAGATTTCACTGTATTGTAACAGGCGTTTCGAAAACCAACTATTCCCTTTTTAGTTTTCTTCTTCAGTGTTCTAAAAAACAAAAGAGTTATGGACATCAATTAAAAATGTGGTCAAATGACCATGATATCAATAACTCCTTTGCTTTTGGAACACTGAAGAAGGAAACAGTTGATTTTCGAAACGTCTTTTACAACATGATAACAAAGAAATGTTCTAACAGTCGTTTAAACCTTTTTCAATTCGTTATTTTCGTTCGGAGTTTGTCTTTTTGTAATATCTTTTTATTTTTCCTGTTTTTGTTTTCACTCCCATAACAGGACAATTTTCGTGCATCAATAATATGTTATTTTGATAATTTTGCAATGATTATTTAAAATATTGTTAATTTATAAAATTTGCATAAATATATCTGAAAGTATGCTACAAAAGTATATAAATAGAAAAAAAAAATTAATAGAAGTCGGATTTTTGGCAAACAAATATACTTCTGCATGTGCTTTTCAAGTATGTATATAAAATCAGAAAAAAAAATTGGGAATGATAGTATAAATATTTTTTTGTTATCTGGTTTAATTGGATTTTTGCGTACATTTTTGACAAAATATTTTTGAGTGTTGTCCAAAACGTAGTTTTCGTTTATTTCGTTATTTTCGTTTAATTCCGTGTTTTGTGTTTCTTATTGCAAATTGATTAAAAACTAATTTGTTGTAGAATAAAATTATTAACTTATATTATAAAATAAGTAATGAACCAATTTCAACTTACAGTTTTGGAAACAGGAATTCGTTCAATGTAGTTGCTAGCTGCGTCCACATTTCATTCATAGTTGTATTATTTTGCATCCTAATAACCGGTAGACCAATCTTCAGAACATTGATGAAACAATTTGCTGCCAGCTTCCAGGTACTGCTTGATGGACATCCATATTTTAAAGCTAAGGGTATATGCAATCCATTCAACAATTCATGGAAAATATTATTACCAATGACCTCCTCATTGTCTGCAGTTGCATTGTAAAGATTGACAGCTGTAGTTATAGCCTTCTCTCCAAACGGAATATAATTCATTGTTAGCCATTCGTGTGACACTTTCATTTCCTGTTTGGTGCTAGTAGGCGGATGACAGCTGAATTTACTAAATACTATTAGTTGTTTGAAAATGCCTGGTAGCATTTTATATTGCTTATGAGTTAAAGCTTCTTTTTGTACCAATTCCACGGCATGTAAAGCCCCGTCGTGTAAAGCGGTAAGACTAAATTCACTCGTATTGGATAAAATATATTGACTACTCTCCCCATAAACAGGTACACTGACGGCGTTAGTCAAAACTGAACATAAATTATCCAAATCAGGCACGTTGAAACCAGTTTTGACATGTTGAAAGACATTCGGAAATATTTGCACCAAAGCTGTTAAAAACGATTGGCTCGGCAAATATGTATCCTCGTTCGTTTCGTTTTCAATCAAAGGAACTGTTATTTCAGTTCCAATTTTAACCCAAACATTCCACGCAATTGCCCAAATATCTTTATCGTCACCGATTGTGCTGCAACTTTTTGATTCTGCACTTTGATTTTTATTTAAATATAAAATTTCCTGAAATGATTTCAGGGCCGCGAATGAAACTTCGTTGTTTTTTGCAAGAGCCGCGTTCTCTATGAAAGTTAACAGCACCGACCAAGCTCTAGGAAAATCACCCAATGATTGTAAAAGTTGTCGTTTGGTATTGAAAACACGTGCCACTCCTGATAAAGTTAATACTTGTGTTTCGGCCCATTGTTTTTGCGCCGTATTTCTCGTATGGTGAATCAGAATATTTGCCCCTGTATCGACTTTCTCTGTGCTTGCAGAGCGTGAATGTAAATGGACTCTGTCAAGCAATGGGAATAAAACTTGCCATAAAACTGCTTGCCAAGTTGTTTGTTTGAGTAGAGATCCATGGGCGCTTATCGTTGAAAATAATGTTTGACTGGCAGACTTTCTAACGGCTGGTCGGGTGTCTACGCATAAATCGCCTAATTTACTATACAGGCACATCCACAACTTATCAAAATTTGGCACGTTTAATGTACCAGGAAAATCTGGAAACACGTTCACATCCTCGCTAAATATTTGGCTTAGTTTTGCTTGGTTCTGATGGAAGTAATCCGATATGTTCCACTGCAAATTTATTTTAAAAAATCATTGTATGCCTCACAAAGATGAGACTTCAATAATGTGCTTATAAAGATAAGCACACTATTGAAGTGAAACTTCTGAAGCGTTTTGGTAGAAATTGAGCATAAATAATATTGATCCACAAAGTAAGATTCTACAAATATCTAGGTAAGTCCATTATTTTAAAAAACCCCGTATAAACTATCTAACTATGTCCTTTTATTTAGAACAACCCTGTATAATAATAAATAATAAAATGTATAAAATTAAGAGATTTTGCAAGGAATTCATCAAATATCCAACTGTGTACATTATTTTGAACAAACCTGAGTAAAACATAAAATCCAAATTATTTGCAACAAATTAATTAAACATATAAAAATTTCCATTATTTTGAACTAGCCTGTATAAAATATCTAATACAATCGACGGTGGATAGCTAAAAACAACGTGTGTAGACAAGCCAAGTTCAGCACATCGGCAGAAAAGCGACTCCTGGAAGGCAAAAAACTTCGGGTCAGTGACCCGAAGAAACTTTCTGAACCTAGAAGAGTGATCAACTGAGTACTAGAGCCTCAATTGTAAAACACCGACTCTAAACCAGGCCCCAGGGTGATCCTAGATGTCCTACTCATAGACATGAGTTCTTGAAAGAAAATTGAAAGATAGTTGGCAAGCTGCACCTACGCTTTTACCCCATGCTTCGTCTCGCCAAAACCAGAGAAGTCAAACCTTGACAAGGAGGCCATGGATGAAGATCCGCCGCCGGCCGTCAAGGAAATAATATAATAATCAATCAATTTACATCGCCATAAGGCGGCTTCTGCGGTTTTCGGCGCGTATTTGACGACTTACCCGTTGTGTAGAAACCCTGGATACACAAGAGAACGATTGAAGCATACCGGGTACATGGCTGCTTGTAGTCAAACCCTAGTATAGATCTAGCAAATGTATCATAGCGAAACATGTATTACTTGATAGAACTCTGGTGAAGTGTGGTTTGTCAGATTTTCAAACGTGCGCTTAAACGCACCAATCGTGTGCGTGAGTACATTCGCACCACTTCTCTACCGGCTCTGTGTCGCGAAGGGATGTTTCGTCTTCCGCGTGTGTTGAGTGAATGTATAACTAATTTTTTTGTTTCGGATTGTACATGTTGCCCTTTTTCTTATTTTAGGAGCTATGCAAAGAGCATAGTAGACTTCTTCAAAGTTCTGGCAGTCAGTATTTAACGTAATACCATTATGGGACCTATGTTTCAGAGATCTAGTTCAAAATAGTTATAGTAGGGAGCCAATTCTCGGATCTGGTTACATTTCCTAGCACCAATGGAGATCCAGCAACTGTTAAGCAGCGGGGCTGACGCACCATTATCTAGTGTGTATCAACAAACCGATTACCGTCATTTTTGGCAGAAAAACAGCATTGCAGACATTACAAGCAACAGTACTACAATTTGAACTGGTCTTGGATTGCATAGAAAGTTTGGATACACTAGCCACAAACAACAGAGCACATCTGGCCTAAACACAAAAAGCCCAAAACAATGAAGGGAAAGCCAACCATAAAAAATAACTGGGTCCTTTATTGGACCAGAACCTACTTTCAAGATCAAACACGAGAACAATAAAGAAATAATCTGACGCAAAGTTACAACAAAACACGACAATTTGTGTCAGAACTGTAAAGGTATGAATTACACAAGATTATTCCTAACAGAACCAACAGAAAATACTCAAACGGAAGTATCGCTTATGACAGTACTGATTATCGGACACTGTGGTCTTAAAAATCACAAGTATAGATTGGGTATATAAGAAGATCCACTATGTCACGGATGCTTGGAGGACAAAGAGACTTCGTGCAAATAGGAAGCATATAAAGTGCAGCGCACAGTTCACTTTGGCAAGCATATGCCAACCCAAGAAAAGCTGAAGGCAAAAGTTCCTTGGCTTCATACAAGCAACAAAATTGCTAAAGTTGTAAGGTGCCAGATGTCCACAATAATACCAAAAAACCTGCAATGCAGCGACGCTTGACGAACCACCTAAGAAAAAATCTAAATATGTCCATTATTTTGAACAAGCTTGCAAAAAATATATAAAATTTATATTTCTATATCTCTCTTACTTATGCACAGCACAACCTACGCTTGGGGAATCACCTAAGAAAAAATCTAAATATGTCCATAATTTTGAACAAGATTGCATAAAATATATAAAATTGTATTTCTATATCTCTCTTACTTATGCACAGCACAGCTTACGCTTGACAAACCACCTAAGAAAAAATCTAAATATGTCCACTATTTTGAACAAGTTTGCATAAAATATATAGAATTGTATTTCTATCTCTCTTACTTATGCACAGCACAACCTAACCTAACCTAACATAAGAAAAAACCTAAATAAGTCCATTAGTTTGAACAAGCCTGTATAAAATATATAAAATCGTATTTCTACAGCTCTCTTACGTATGCACAACAACTCATACGAAAATGCATAGAGGGGATATTCCACACGCATCCCAAGACAACTCAATCCCATTCGCTCACTGCCTGTATCCGCAAGCCCCTTAAAATTGTTTCACTTGAATTTTTCGAACTCACTACCTCGCTATAAAAGTTTCACTTCAATAAATAATCCAAAATTGACCTCAATAATTCGGATAGTAATAGGAAAAATAATGATTGAGTAAAAATTGTATTTAGTAATTTTTCAAAATTTTCGAAAATAAACCTATAATTGGTTTATTACCAACCATATTATTACATTTAATTCAATAATTTGGAGAAATCAAAAAACTTAATTACAAATTTATTTTATAATTAAGTACTTTTTAAAAATTGTCATAAATAAGCTAAAAAACTTACCATTAAACCTACGGCTGTCAATGAAATGTTTAATTCTTGTGTTTGAGAACCAAACTTGGCAACAGTTTCCACGCATAACGGCAAACATCGCCAAGGCATCACAGGTAAAAAGTCGGTTATTACTAATTGTAAACATTGAAATGCAGTCCTTATTAAGCTTTCCCTGAAACAACATTATTAAATGAAGAACATATTTGAACCAGGCAAATGACACGATTGCGTGATCGTTCCCCATAATTTATATTTGTAATATTGCGGCGCAGTACTTTTATCTAGCGACGCATGCGCACACGCGTCAATATGTTTATACTATGTGCACACACGGCTATAGAAAATAATAAACGACTTACCCATGATGTTCCGAAACAGCACCAATAATCCCTATGATAAAAGGCCAACCATGCGTTAAAGTCTCTCCATTGACGTGCAGAATGTCCAAAACACAATCTAATTGTCTTTGTCTAACATCGCCGTGAGGAACTGACGATAGTTCCGATAAAGGCCCAATAAGTAATGTTTGAAGTTTCTGATTCTCACGCAACGGTACTTCATGTTTGTAATGCAAAGCCGACTTGACTAAATAAGTAACAGCTTCAACGCCCCACTCGCGCATTCTCATATGTGGATGGTGGCAAACTTCGAGTAAATGATTGGTTAAAGGCCGCCACAATACTTCGATACGATTCATATTAACCAAACCGGTCTCTAATAGTTTGGCAACTGCAAATAAAGAAGGCTCACGATTTGAGTATGCCAATTCCATAGCTTCCTGGGATAATTTGCATAAGGCATTGATGAGGTGATGAAGAGCTACTTCATCTAAATATTGGCTGGATTCAAATAGTTTGCTCAACATTGTAGAAAGTACCGGCAAATCTGCCATCACTGATGTGGTTATAACGGAATTGGTGTCGTTTGTTGAGCGCACTGCTTTTAAACTACCACCGGTAGATGGCTTCAAACCAAGTATCCAAACTAAATGTTGCAAAGTGGTTAAAACTAAATGCCACGAAGTTCCTAAAATACTTCCATGGCAATGAGCAAGGCTAAGTAAAGCACGCATCGATTGCAAATTTTTAGCAGTCAGCATAACCGGTCCCTGTTGCGTACCGATGGGAACCGAGGATGTCGGTAAAGGTGTACCAACTGCAACAATTTGCTGTCGATAATCAGTTTCACTGCATTGATTAATAAACTGTGTGTTAACATCCGCCCTTAATGGCGCTCCAGGTGTAACCGCATTCAATACAGTTAAGGCATAATGTGGTGGTAAAGACGATTTACATATTGCCGTTATAAATGCATCACGTGGTGTTTGCAATTCTAAAACACCACAAATCGCTGCATACGTTTGCATTGATTTTAAAATACTTTCAGTAATAGCTTCTTCAGTACTTGCTTCCATTAAAGGACTCAGCGCTGCCAACAATCCACACCAACTGGAATTTATCAGTTGGCAATGGAGGTCAGCGTTTCCGGGTATGGTCTGTTCATATGTTTCCTCATCTTTCTCGCTAGCTTCGTTTATTTGGGTCGGACCAATGCTGATTTGTAACGAACGAATTATTTCCAATAAACAAGCGTATGCTATGGAAATACCATAACCATCCGGTATGTTCGGAGGCTCAATTTTATCCAACATTTCTAAGCTGTAATAAACATAGGAGATGGGTTAAAGAAAATAGTTCCGTGGTCATAAAACTATCAAAAAATATAAGAAAAAATCAAAAACCAATAGATGGCGCTATTGAGATGCTGAAATGGAGAAAACATTGCAAACAAAATAAGCTTATTTTCCGCTTTAACGTGCTGGCCCGCCAAATAAATTGTTGTTTACATTTAAGTTACGTTGCAATGTTTTCTTCATTGACATTGACTGACGTTGATCACGTGGGTTTTACAGGTCAGCCACTTTGCTGATTTTCTCATACAGTTAATTCAATATTTATTAAAAAAATCTATCTATCAATAGCTTATATCCGAAGCAGTGGGTAGAAAGCGGGATTAAAATTGGTCACACTCTTGGGGTTCAAACCCACAACCTCTAGCTAGTCCTTGAGCTATGCACTTATATATTTCCATTACTTTAAACAGTATAACATTTTTATTTTATAACAACCCCGTATAAAATTTATAAATCGGTTGTTTTTGCAAGTAATTTATCTAAAAATGTACATTATTTTGAACTACCCTGTGTAAAATATGTAAAATCGGAAGTTTTTTTAAACATTCATCAAATACCTAATTATTCCATTATTTTAAACAAACCTGTATAAAATACAAATATGCACGTATTTTAAATAACCCCGTACAAAATCGTAAGTTTTTGCAAGAAATTCGTCAATTATCTAAACATTTGAATTATTATGAACAACCCTGAGGAAAATATATAAAATCAAAAGTTTTTGCAAATATTCAGCAAATGTGTACATTATTTTGAACAACCCTGTATAAAATTATAAAATCAGAAGTTTTTTTAAAACATTCATCAAACATCTAAATACATATGTCCATTATTTTGAACAACTCTGTATAAAATACAAATATATCCTGTATTTTGAACAACCCTGTATAAAATTATAAAATCGGAAATTTTATCAAACATTCATCAAATATCTAAATACATATGTCCATTATTTTGAACAACTCTGTTTAAAATACAAATATGTCCAGTATTTTGAACAACTATATAAAATCGTTAAAAGTTTTTGCTAAATCTCTAAACATGTGAATTATTTGGAATAACCATGTGTAAAATATATAAAATCGAAAGTTTTTGCGGAAAATTCATCAAATATGTACATTACTTACAAAAGAAATTATTTTAAAATATTCATCAAACATATGCATAGGTCCATTATTTTGAACAACCCAGTATAAAATACTAATATGTCAAGTATTTTGAACAACCCTGTATAAAATCGTAAGTTTTTGCAAAAAATTCATCAAAAATCTAAATATGGGAATTATTTTGAACAACCCGGTGTGAAATATATAAAATCGGAAGTTTTTGCAAAAAATTGATCAAATGTGTACATTATTTTGAACAACACAACCCTGCATAAAATATTTTTTTGCAAATATCTATCTAACTTTACACATAATTCAGAACATCATATATAAAATCGTACCCCCCCCTCCCCTTCTACTATGCACAACCGCTCAATCGCCAATGCACTTGTCCCTAATCTAATTTATTCGCGTTCGCTCACTGAATAATTTTCATTTTTTTACCTCGGTATAAAAGTTTCACTTCAAAAATAAACAAAAACAACGAATTCAACAAAATTAACAAAAAATAAATAATAAAATATTAAGTACAATAATTTAGTTTCGTTTTCTATTACTTTTTGAATTTGTTACTGTCTTTTTTTTTATACACTTAGTAAATTGAAATTAATGAGACTTACTATAAAGGCCTCGATTGGCCGGTAGGAAATTGTAGGACAATGGGTAGCCATACTCCTCTTGATAAAAATCCGGCTTGCGATGAAATTGTTTGATTTGTTGGGACGCTTGCTAAATACTGTGGGGATTGTGCTGGAACCAATGACACTAAAAATATTTTTTTATAAGCGCCATCTATTGAGAAATAATTTAAACTTACTGCCAGCAACTTGATGTACTTGCGAAACAAATAACGATTGTACATAAGCGCCCAGTGAATTGACGATATCCTGGAAAATACTTGTAGTGTGCGTTTTTAAATCGTAAAATTCACAAAATGAATTTATAAGTTCGGCTTGTATGGTCATCTTGTGTAGCACTTCTAATGCCAATGCCCGTTGCCAACTTGGTTTATCTGGGTCCAAAAATTTAACAATCAACGATAAAAATATTTCGCATTCAGTCACTAATAAGACATGGTATTTTTGAATCAAAATCGAAACCACTCTTAAAAGTCGCATACTAATTGGAAAGTACGGTTTGTCAAAAGGCGTTGCATGTTGCACACTCGCTGGTATACTACTTCTATATTTTATATTCGGCGAAAATAGTTTGATGACTAAAGCGCAAACTCGTTCCTTCAATAAGAAGCTAAATTCTGCATTTTTATAAAACACATCGGAAAACTGTGTCAATACAGATTCAAGTAATTCTAAACCGAAGGTTCTCGTCATTTCTGTCATTCCTTGTAACCAGTATGGTTGATCAGCATTGACCAATTGTACTAAATCTTGGAATAATAAAAATGCATCGGCTGCGCATGGCATTAAACCTTTCGGAGGGCTACCACTCGGCACTTTAAGTTCTTCCAAATTAACTTGCCTCGGTGGTGCCGTATTCTCCGTAGCAGCCATATTCTCATCTTCGGCTACAACCCTTTCAAATACCAACGAGACTAATTGTCTCACTGTAGCACCAGCTGTATTTATCGTTGTAGAATTTTTCGCAAAATGTAACCGGAAACATAATACTAACGTCTGAAATATATTTATATAAAGTATATTAAATTACAATATTAATTAAGTGTGTACCTTAGCTAAAGTATCACCATGTACAACTGAATTCGTAGTTAACAACAAAGTAACAGACTGTAAAACTTTAACCTCCTCAATACCAGCTTCCATCAACGTCCATAATGCGTCTGTTATATATCTGGCTCCTTTTGAATCAACTACTTGCTGAGTTATTAATCTCTGCATTATTTGTAAACAGCTCTACAAAATATATGAATTAGTTTTTATTACCAAATAATTATTAATAATTATTACATAAAAACTAGCAATAACCCGTAAAAAATGACGACTATTTTGTATTTTGTTAGTGAATGTTTAAGATTCCTAGCCAATGAAAATTAAATGATATAAAAACAAACAAAACACCCCGTATAAATATTTAAAAACATCATATATAATAAGTTCGAAACATCCTGTATGCAAAATTTGACACCCTATATAACAAATTTGAAACGTCCTGTATTAACACTTGAAAACACCCTGTATTACAATTTCTGAACATCCTGTATAAATTTGTTAACACACCCTGTATAATCATTTTGAAACACCCCGTATGAACATTTCAAATACCCATTATACAAAGTTTGAAACACTCTGTATAAACAATTCGAGAAGATTTTATAAACATTTAGAAATATTCTGTATAGAAAATTCGAAACACCCTGTACACAAAATTTGACATCCTATATAACACCTTTAAAATACCCTGTAAGCATTTTTAACACACTCTGTATAATCATTTTGAAACACCCCGTATAAACATTTCAAAACAACCATTATAAAAAAATTTAAACAGCCTGTATAAACAATTTAAAATGCCCGGTATAACAATTTTGAAACAGTCCAGATAAACATTTTGAAATAACCCGTATAAACATTTCAAAACACCCATTACACGAAGTTTGAAAAACCGTGTATAAAAAATTCGAGAAACCCTGTATATACATTTCAAAACATTGTGTATAAAAAGTTCAAAACACTCAGTATGCAAAATTTGAGACGTGCTGTATAAAGACCTTTTATAACAAATTTGAAACATCCTGTACAAATCTGAAGAGGCTGAAATGACAAATACAGTCCATACTCACAGACATACAACGGTAATTATTATTGTTGATAATTCAATTAATATCAGTTAACGATCTATAACCATAAAAATAGATGTTAGAATAAATATATTTATTGTTATAAATATTGGAAATTAAGAAAGCTTAAGGAAGCCACCGCAAACAAAAAATTTTGGAATTTTAAAATCCGTCAGATCAAAGGCTATATAGCCAGAAAGCAAGAGAAATGAAAGGACGTCAAAAAGAATTTTCAGTGCAGTGTGCAATGTCCATCAGAGGAACATCCTGATAAATATTACAGTAGCAATAACTCCAAAAGGGTATCTCAAATGCTCCATCAACTCTGAAGAGGCTGAAACGACCAAGACAGCTAGTCTTATCAGGATTTATGAGCTACAAACATCAGGTGACCAGACGACTAATTTGTCCCGCATCCTGCGGAGTTTTAAGATTTTTTTAAACCTTACAAAGTTGAACAATTTCGACAAAAAATCAGCTAAAACTATTTTCAGGCGCAGAGCTCTTGCCTCTTACTGGCATTCACATAGTGTTTGCGCTCTTTAATAATACATTTTTTTGCGCTAGACCAGTGATTCTCAACCAATGTACCAAACACGTTTGTGTACCATGAGATGGGAGTGCTGCAACTTCCAGGTGGTAGTACTTTTCCGGCAAACCAATTATTTATTTTATACATTTCTTTTCAACTGACGCTACATTCAGTCAGTTAATGTGCCGCCAAATGTTTAAATTATTAAAGTGTACTGTAACGTGAAAAGGGTTGAAAATCAATGCAAAGCATTTTTTAAATAAGTAAAATTTATGCTCCACTAAATCAGAATGAGTCAAAATTTAAAAAGTTATGAGGAATTTCAGATAAACTTCCATGAGTATACAAAAAATGAATATTCAATAATGTTGCCTAAGTTATGCTCAGTACTTCTTTCGTTTTGTCCATCTCCCTTTAACCCATGAGTCCAACAGCTTTTGGATTAACTTCACAAGTGACCCCATTCTATCTACTTCTACTTTTGCACACATGAAAAACTTTCTTAATTACACAAAAAGTTAGATCCACTTTCTCAAAAGTCAAAACTCAAAGATCCTTAAGATGTCCTTTACAAGAGTTCTTTTTTATTCGAAATTTTTGCTCAAGTCCACAATTTGATCAACGCATCCTAAAAGAATCGTAAATACAAACAAATTTTTCAAGTACATCATATAAGCCAAAAATTGATATCTGAGCTTGGGAAAAACTCGGAGATCCTTAAAATAGACACAAACATTGATTTTGATATAGCATGATGAAAAATTCGTTCTACAATAACCTTCATTAATCGCAAATGCTAAAACATCATTTCAAAGTCAATTAAGGGGCAGCCAGGTTGAGAACCAAGCTTGGGCAAAACTCAAAAGCCCTTAAAATGGTCACTAGAAGGTTTGACAATGATCTTTTATGAATTTAAAATTTGCCCAAGTTTACAATTCATACGCAGCCTAACTCGCTCACAAGGTTGCCGCTATTTGACTATTGACTTATAGCATAAAGGGAGATAGGTAAAACAAAAGAAATACCGGGCATAACTTGGGCAAAATGACGCAATATTTATTTTCTGTACACTCATTTGAAATTCTCCATAACTTTATAAATTTTGACTCGCTCATTCTAATTTGTGAGTAAGCATAAATTTTGCTTGGGCAAAACTAAAAAGTGTTCAAAAGTGCTAACTTATTTACAATTTTTTAAATTCATTTTTTTATCATTTTTTATTACAGTGAAATCTCTGTTAAGCGGACACTGACAGTGCAACTAATTTTGTCTGCTTAAAAGTTAGTAAGATACATATATCGATGTATGTTGGTGCATTCTAAACTGTCCGGTTATAGGAGTTGCCCCCTTATTGGAGGTGTCTGCAACTACAGATTTCATTGTACTTGAAATCATGGTTGCCATTTTGTAACTCTCACATTCATGGGCAAAAATTTTCTTCGGTTGGACAAAACTGGATATAACTTGGGCAAAAGTATGAAATATGTTATTTGTTCGAACTCATTAATGGAGGTGCCACACCATAGAAATTCGACTATGGGTTAACTGTGCAAAACAAATAACCATTGGGCAAAATTATGCAATAGTTTTCGATTCAAAATTCCAACATTTAGGTGCCAACTTCACACAGGTGTCAATTTAGTGTTTAATGTTTGCTTCCGATCGTAATTTCAAGCTCGCATGTTTATATCGGCATCTTTGATAGGATCCAGTTAATCCAACCAAATGCAAACCGTGAATATAATGGAGGCACATGGAAGAAAAATTTCAAAAATTTAGGCAACTTACTAAACGGCAGCACATCCTTAACCTTTAATAGTCGCGTACGCTTGCATATGTGGTACCTCGCGTGTTGCGTTTTCGACAAAACATTTAAATTCTTTGTTTTATAATAAATATCTGTGTGTGTTTAATTTTTAAGAGGCTCAATGATTATTTAATAATATAATAAATTATTTTTATTCTGAAAGCAAATAAAATTAAATAAAAATATCGGATAAAACGTGAAACATCATTTTATTTTAAATTATTTTATTGCCCCAGTTGGGTAAATTCCAACAAATACATCAATGAAATAATGTATCAATAAAATCCAAACGACGTTTGAATTTGTGAGAATTTTCGAGAAACAATTGAACTTGCATGTAGCGTTAATTACAATAGCTGTGTGCATCATTATACTAACATGCCTGCAAAGCAAAAAGGAGAAAATAATAAAAATATGCCAGTCTGCATCATCAAACCCTATTAGGGGAATAATTAAGCACAAGAATGCATAATCAAAATTTGCAAAAGGAATACAGCAGTTTAAATCAGCGTTGTTGATTTTATCAACACGTGACTACTAAAAGGTTAAGAATGTAATTGAAACAATTAGATGACACATGCTTTGGCCATAATGCAACACAAGGATAAAAGTCACCCAGTTAAAATTTTTATAAAGTCCCGCAAATGAATCTCGAAATGAAAAACTGCGCTGTAGTACCAGAAGCAACTCTTGGCATAGTCAAAATAAGCCGACAATGATTTACAAACATGAATGTTAAATTTAGACATATATTTACCATCAGTAATGGTACAGACCAACAAAAATGAGATAAACAAAAGTACTAACTCTTTTGCTGCTACACCCGCAAAAATGCGTTTTCTAACATTTTTATTTATATGCTACAAACCGTTTGTAGCATATGAATACAAATTTTAGAAAACGTTTGTAACAAACGTATATTTACATTTCCATAATTCACAAACTGTGCATTAACCGAATGATATATTCTGCGGCTAGCCCTGTATCCACATGATTACTAATATTATTCATGTTCTAAATTGTTTGTACCAATTTGTCCAATAGTCGAACGGAACAAATTTGTATGCTTCAAATGTATACATATACGATCTCATGCTTTCCTATCGTTGCAGCAAAAGGGTTAACATTGAGCACGTTACAATACCGTGGTGGCAATAACATAAAAGTTATAACACCGTGTCTATAAATGTACAGTATTGACCAGTACCTAGCAAAAAGAATGTACAAAAATATTGTGATTTTTCGAGTATAGCTTATTCAAATAGAACAGCTAAGCAGAATCAAAGCATTTTATAATCCAGTTCAAACCACTAATTAAAAATAGTTAAGTTGAGATAATTCCAATTAACTCGGAAGCAACTTGTAACTATTGTAAAAATATTTGAATATACGCATGCTTCTTTTATATAAACACAATTTAACACAATACAATATTAGTCATTTCGCGTAATAATAATTTGATAAATAATTAATGCTTTGGCCATTATCAAGATGAGTAATCGTAAACAATATGAGCCTAATATAATGTGTGTTTATTAGTGACACATATTTTTCACAAATTAACTTAAATGATTCAGACTCAAGGTAAAGATAGTCTTCTACCGATTTAATAAAAAAATCTAATTCGTTACGTATAAGTAGTAAAGTAAATTTCACATACTCTAATTATTTTAATATCCTTTGATTCACATCCTTGCACCAACGGGTATATAATTTGATTGATAACATAGTACATAGGCGCTGCGGGCGTAGACGTGGTACTCCTCAATTTAACAATAGCCTCCTCGCACGACTACAAAAAATGCAATTAATTAAAAAATAATTGGCAATAAATACAAGTTACCTCTTTAATTTGCGGGTACTTCTTCTTAGTCTCGCTTGACAAGTTCTTAAAATCATTCTGCAGCGTTTCGATAAATGCTTTAGAGGAATCTGAGCCAGTTGCACCACTCTCGAATGACATTTTATTGCAAATAAATATAAATTGAGTGCCCTTAAATTATTCCTATTCTAACTCAGATGAGCTGGCAACTGTCACTTTTTATTGGTTTATGTAAGTTCTAACCTAACCTTTTGATCTACATAATGGTATTGTTCGAATTTAAATAACACTCCTTCATGCCTCCACGACATGCGATTCGACCCAACAATTTATAATTTAATTAACAAAGAGTTTCAACCTTTAATTACACACTCACTGCAGTATATCTCTTCTACTGGTCAGTTTACACAACAAATACATTCTGTGTGTTGGCTCTTTCCACTATTTCTGACTCTTTCTAGCACAGCATAGCATAATACAGAATCTTCCTTGCAACGATAATTCTAGACATCGGAACTTCGTTTCAGGATTGATTTTACTAAAATTCAATTCAAATGTTGATTCTATATAAATATTTTTGTGCAACTACATGCGCAAATAAATGCGTATTATGTATATAACAATTGTTAACAAATATTTTGAGATTATAATAATACAAATAATTCTACAATATCGGACTTTGACCTACAAGGGTTTTTAATTTATTTAAGTTGCGCAATTAAGTATTAATATTATAAAATTATTCAATTCGGTATTGAAAATATTTAACAAAATAAATAATTGTAGCAGTAGCTTCCAGATTCTGGAGAAAAGTCGCATGCGTAAGTGGCTTCAGTTCAGTGCACTTTTTGACAAATCGTCCCAGGTCTTTCGGTAACTTGAAGAAAATTCTGCTAAATAATTCAAGCTGCAACAACGCAAGCTATAATTACAATTAATTAAACATCTTGTAACACTTCTCATAGTTATTTATGCCGGGGCAACTAAATTTTAAAAAATTATCGCCGCTCAAGTCCCATAAAATGTCTTTTTTTATTACATTCTTATTTGTTAAAATTTTATATTTGGCAGCAGATTATTAAAAATAAGTAATAATGACAATTTCGTGCTAGATTTGGTGCATATTAGAAAAGATAATTAATTATTTCATTAAAAGTTAATAAACAATATCAGCTATCGTGATGATAAATACATTGAATACTACTTAAACTTGTGACTAACTTCAGTTTGGTGTTAGTAGTATGCAAACTGAAATGACGTATCGGATGCAAAAGCTTCCGCAAAATAAAGAAAATTAGCTTTAAAATTTGTTTTGTGGTCAACTAAAGGTATAATTATAATATAATAACAATACTTTACTTATTTTAATAGTTATTTATGTCTGGGCTGCACATTTTTTGTTCAAATTGCGCACCGTGTGCGTATATGCATCTTGTTAATATTTTTCGGCAAATAATTATCATCTAGTGGGAAATGGTTTTTTGGAAAAAATATTTTACTAATGGGTGCAGGGCGACAATTCCGTGGCTCTATTTTATCGGCATTGTTGTAAGTCGGGAATAGTTACAAAAATATCATATAGTGTGTGACGTCACAAACATTCGTTCATCTTTGTAATGCTTGGAAACAAATTAAATAACAAAACTGTCCAAATTGAATATTTTAATGTGCATCACTATACTCTATATGACGTAAGTTACCCTTACAATATACTGTATAAATCTTAACAATATATTTATTAAAAAAATATTATACTAAAGATATTTTGAATTGTTATAAATTGCTCTATGGATATTTGATCACTAACAACGGTATTATTTGTTGATTTCAAATCACAGCGCCGTAACGAGGACGTTTGTTTGTTTTGGGGCGCAAAACAATTGATACTCATCAAAAGTTTACTACTATTTTTGTAACATTGTAAAGCTTAAAATTGAGGTTTTTTCTTTAAAATATTTAGAGCGCTTCAAAACTGGCCAAAATTCATATTTTTGGGCACCAATCCAAGAAAAATTGATGTCTTCATTTTTTTTATTGTGCAAATATTATTTTTAGATATTTTGTCGATAATTGTAAATCTTATATTAAAGTCTTATTGTTTCTAAATTGATTTTTTTGTTAAAAAAATTGCAAAAAATGCAATTTTTGAACACCTGTAGCCAAACAGTTGTAGTTATTAGATATTTCTTTACTTGGATTATATTGTTACATAGTTTTTAGACTAATCCTTATTTTAAAATAAATCTTTCTGTCTTCAAAAAGCTTTTGGTGCTTTAAAACAGCTTAAAATTGGTATTCTGGAACATCAATCACAAAACACTTAAAGTATCGTGGTCTACAAATTTTTGCATATTTGCTAATAGGTCATAATCTAAAAACTAAATTACGTTTTGTGCTCCAAACTTCTTGTAGTTGTTGGTTTTAAGCACAAATTAATAAATAATTGAAGAATTTGATACTTCAGCATCAACTACATTTAAAAGTTTTTCTAACCATTCAGGATTTTGAAATGTTGTCATTAAAATACATTTTGAACATTGAAACTGCTATTTTTGGTAACGGCAATTGTCGTATAGATTACAAGCTACAAACTAGTTTTAAATGTTTTGGTAACTATTCTGGATTTTAGAATTAATGCTTCCTATTTTAAAATTACATTTAGAGCTTTAAAACTGCTATATTTTGCTATCAACCAGAAAACAGTTAAAGTCTTTGTGCAGACCACCAGGTACCAGTTATTTTTTTGTGTTTTGTTAAGCTTTACAAACAAATCTTCCTGTTTTTAAATTGCATTCTGAGCTTGAAAACTGCAAATTTTATTCACCAACTGTGAAACAGTTAAAAACTTTAGATAGACTATTATCCAAAAATTATTCTTGGATGATTTATTAACCATTAGGTGGTTTGGAACAAAATCTACTTGTTTTAAAATTGCGTTTAGAATTTCAAACTGCTATTTTGGATAGGTACAAAATAATTGCAGTGTTTGTAAAGACTGCTATCTAACAACATTTTTATTTATTTTACCAAGTACCCTAACTTTAAAATTGTGTCTGTCTTTGAATTCCATTTAAGCTTAAAATATTTTGGGCGCTTCAAAACTGGTCAAAATTTATTTTTTAGGCACCAATCCAAGAAAAATTGTCTTAATTTTTTTTATTGTGCAAATATTATTTTTAAATATTTTGCCAATAATTGTAAATCTTATATTAAGATTTTCTTGTTTCTAAATTGATTGTTTAGTTAAAAAGAATTGCAAAAAATGCAATTTTTGAACACCTGCAGCAAAACAGTTGAAGATATAAGATATTTCTTTACTTGTATTATATTGTTACATGATTTTTAGACTAATATTTATTTTAAAATATATCTTTCTGTCTTCAAAATGCTTTTGGTGCTTTAAAACAGCTTAAAATTGGTATTCTGGAACATCAATCACAAAACACTTAAAGTATAGACCACGATACTTTAAGTGTTTAAATTTTTTACGTGATTTGATAATAGATGATAAACTAAAAACTGAATTGTTTTTTCTGCTCCAAACCTCTTGTAGTTGTTGGTTTTAAGCACAAATTAATAAATAATTAAAGAATTTGATACTCTTCAATGTTTTTTAACCATTTAGGATTTTGAAATCTTGTCCTTGAAATGCATTTTGAACATTGAAACTGCTATTTTTGGCCACCAACGGCAATCGTCGTACAGATTACAAGCTACAAATTAGTTTTAAATGTTTTGTTCACTATTCTGGATTTTGGAATTAATCCTTCCTCCTTTTAAATTACATTTAAAGCTTCAAAACTGTTAAATTTTGCTACCAACCAAAAAACAATTAAAGTCTTTGTGCAGACGATCAGGTACAAGTTATGTCTTTGTGTTTTGTTAAGCTTTACAAACAAATCTTCCTGTTTTTAGATTGCATTCTGAGCTTGAAAACTGCAAAGTTTAGTCACCAACTACGAAACAGTTAAAAACTTTACATAGGCTATTATCCGGAAATTATGCTTGCATGATTTATTAACCATTAGGAAGTTTGGGAACAAAATCTTCTTCTTTTAAAATTGCTTTTCGAATTTCAAAACTGCTATTTTTAGATAGGTACTAAATTATTGCAGTTTTTGTAAGGACTGCTACCTAAAAACATGTGTTTTACCAACTACCCTAGCTTTAAAATTGTGTCTGTTTACCTTTGAATTTCATTTTGAGCTTCGAAACGACCAAGAAATTCATGGTTTTCCTGTTTCTAAATTGTCTATAATAGCTTCAATGCTGTCAAAAATTCATATGTTTTATTAGGAGTACAATTTTTCCGATTTATTAATATTTTTTATAAAGCCTACGTTTCGAAGGCTTGAAATTACACATTTTTTTTAAGTTTCAAAATTGCATTTTCTCTGCACTTATTAGACAGTCTTTAATAATTTTATTGTTTGAAACTAGTTTTAGATGTTTTGTTAGCAAAGGCATCAAATTATTTTAAAGTTATCTTTGCAGTTTCTATTATATTACAAATTAATATTTTGGCGTACCAATCATATAAAAGTTGAAGTCTTTGTAGAAATTGTTATCTAGAAATTATGTTTAGATGTTTTTCCAAAAATTTCAAAGTTTGAAACTAGGTCTTCCTGTCTGTAAATTGTTTTTAAAAGTTCAAAACAGGCAAAAATGTCATTTTTACGCAGCAACCACAAAACAGTTAAAGATTTTGTACATATCAAGTATTATACATTCTTTTTAGGCAGTGTTTCTACAATTCTAGGGTATACATTTTCACTTTTAAATTGTTTTGGTGGCTTTAAAATTGCTTATTCTGTGCACCAATTACAAAATAGTTGAAGTTTTTGATAATTCTCTTGTCTCAAACTCAGTTTTAATTGTTTTGTTAGTCATTTTGTTGTTTGCAATCTAGTCTTCCTGAAAATAAATTGTATTTGAAGCTTAAAATTTTGCAAATATGGTATTTTTGGCTACCAATTGCAAAACAATTGAAGTATTTGTACAAATTGTTACTTATAAATTATTTTTGGATGTGTTGATTACCATTGAGACACGTATGACACGTGCTTTCATATCTTTAAATTGTTTTTGGTGCTTAAAAATGCTTTGTACGAGTTGGAAAACAAATTAAGTGTTCGTTGCAAACACTTAGAACCACCTGTTAGGCTTAAAATCTATCTATCTTGACTGTCTCTTTTCTCCTTTTTCTTTCTATAATTTTGCCTATTCAAAGCTTTCTTTAATGTACAGAATAGTTTCTACAATATTGTCAAACTTTTTTCAATGGATACCTCCACTTTCTAACTTTTTGCTACGCACCTACAAAACACAAATAGTGAATAGTGTATGCTGCACGTTATACATAGTGTTGCAGTAGATGCATGTGTTTTTTTTTTGTTTTTAGTTTTTTTGTATTGGACTATAGACGTGCCCTTTTCAAGCTTGGGTAAAAAAATTGTTGTTTTGTAGCTGCATTTTAGCATTACCCTAAAATTGTAAGTTTGGTCTACTGCCCAACTTTTTTGGTTATATTCTATCTTTGCTGCCATCTTTTCAAAATCTTGCATGTGGTGATAATGCAGCTTTTCTCTCATCAGTTTTTATATAATAATAATCTTAGGAAGTTGATTTGCAAAAAAACCTTACTATCTAATTTATGTAGTTTTTGCCTTTTATCTGTAGCAGGTCGAAGGAAATTGGTTATGCTACAATCCAGAATGCCTTTATCAAAACTTTATTATCTGCACTTGCTAGCTGCAATAGCGTTTTCATTTTGCATTCACTGCTCTGTACCATATTGGTGCACCGTAAAGAATTGTTCATTCATCAATGACAGATTTCAACAGTCTTGCATCTCGATGGTTTGCCAATGTTATAATCCTGGCCAATTTTGAGCTTGTTTTGAAGTTTTCTCAACCAATTTTTTATATGGTTGTAGAAAATTAATAGTGTGTCCCTTTATTTAGCTTCTTTGTAATATTGCGTCTCTAGATAAAGGGGCAGCTAAAATATTTTCTTAGTAGACCCAGTAAGTATTGCTGCTTTTGTTTTGATGCTTGGTTATGTTTACCATATCTATTACATTATTTGTATTATTCACCAATATTTGTCTTTGGCTACAATGATAAGTTGTCTGCAAAGGCTATTGGCATTACCAATGGTTGGCCATCTTTTTTTAATAATCCTTTTGTAAACCAAAATAATGGTCTTAAGATTAACTTCTGAATGATCTCCTTTGTTATGTTCATTGTGAAGTTTTGCAGTTATTGTTTGCTAAAGTAGTTGGCGACGATGTTTTGCAAGTAACTGATAAATGCATTTTCTAACCAGTTTCTGCTTTTCCCAATGGTGTTATACGTATTTAAGTGCTGCCCATTTATTTCCGATTTTGCTCAGTCAGCTCGATATGCATTTCCATGCTGTCTTTTCATAAGCATTTCTTTCCATACGTTGGTTTGTCAAGCGTCTTTACATTTTGGTCTTAGTAGTTCTATTGTGCACCTCTGACGTCTTAGATGTTTAGCAGTTCTTTTCCTTTATGAAGTTTTTGCCAACGCATTGTTTTTAGCACACCTTGTTTACCTAAATGAACTGTGCGTTGCATGTTGAATGTTTTGCATTGGCACAGCAGATACTCTGGAGTCTTTTTGTCCTCCAAGCATCCAAGGCATAGTGGATCTTGTATGTGATTGTTAAGACCACAGTGACCAGTTAGCCAGTTAGCCATCCTGTGAGCTTTTGCAGTTTGATTTGATTAATATGCAATAGTTCCTTTCGACCATTTGTGTTAGTTCTGTTAGGAATAATTTTGTGTAATTTATCCCCTGACATCTTTCCCACAAGTGTTTGTAAACTTTTGCAAGTTTGATTCAGATTATGTCATTTCCGGTCTCGTGTGGAATTCAAAAGTGTGTTCTGGTCCAATAATAGTCCCAGTTTTCTTTTTGGCTAGCAGATTTCCTTCTATGCCTTTAAAAACCGTTACTCCAAATCTTATCATTAGCTCATAAAGCTTCTATCAGCAAGCTTAATGAGCTAATGATAAGAATATTATTTTCCTTTCTTCAGAAAGGATTTTTTCTATGACAATTGGTTCAGCATGTTTTACAACCAATTGTTTATTACATTGTCGACTTCTTTTAGAACCTTTGGTAAAATTTTGTTGAGTCTAGAATATTGACCTAATTATTTTTTTGGCGAATAACGTCACGTTTCTATTATTTTTGTTGGTTCTTGTTGATGAAGCCTTTAAGAAAAGATTTCTTTTAACACTTTTAGTGCTTGTGTATACTGTATGTAGTCCCCATCTCATTCTTGTAAACTTTCTTCTCATATTTAGACAAACCCTGTTGTTTGCTACGGGTTAGTTTGTAAAATTTCTTCTCGTATTTAGACTAACCCTGTTGTTTGCTACGGGTTGGTTTCACCAGTGTGGTACGTTTTCAGACTTCACTTTGTCAGTACCTAAATTGTTTCTAAAGGTTTCCTTCATTGAGGAAGTCACCTTTTGCATTGGCTTATGCCTATGTTTTACGAATGCTTCAGGTTTTTGAAGTAGTGCACTTTTTTTCCTCTTTTGTGTTCCACTTGATTTTTTATTTAAAAGTATATTTTTTATCTAAAACTCCTTAATTTTTAATAAGCTTTCTCATAGCTTGCTTAACTTTCCTCTATACAAGATACAAGATACAAGATACAAGATTTGG
Source organism: Tachinus sp. AB-2021 (assembly GCA_030264575.1). Classification (NCBI taxonomy): domain Eukaryota; kingdom Metazoa; phylum Arthropoda; class Insecta; order Coleoptera; family Staphylinidae; genus Tachinus; species Tachinus sp. AB-2021. The sequence goes on along the minus strand of JARJEC010056456.1, from coordinate 1,791 downwards.
TGTTTTTCCTATCAAAAGTTGAATATTGCTGTTTGTACTCTTTATTTTTGTGCGTTACCAATTTGCGGACGAGAAGCTTGTCAATCGGACGCGTGGGATTGTCTTGAGAGAGTTGTCAAGACAATCTCTATCGTGTGCCACTCTTGCACGTGCAAGATTTAGGTATGGCAATGCCAATCGTGCGTAAAACATTGAAGTGCGTGTGTGCCGATCAATTTAAAAAAACGCGAGTGCCGATTAATTAGTTATATGACTTTCGTGTGTGCCGATTTAGTGAATAAACTTTCAAGTGCCAATAAATGGAAGGAATGGATTGGATTCAGTCAACATTAAATTAATATTCTAAAGTTGCTTATAGCTACATCATACATAAATTTTATATTTTGCATGATTTTTGATTAATCCGATTAATGTATGGTCTTGAATTTGTTTTGAAAATATTTATTTTATTATCTTCAATTTACGGTTATTAAAACGTCTTAGTTGCTACACCAAAGTCTCAAAATTATTAAAGAAATTTGAGAAATTGTTGAGCAAACATGGCGTGTGTTACCCTTACATGATTAATGACTTTCCCTTTAACGTATCCTTTTAGATATCGAGTTTGAAGGTTGGTCATTTAGAAAAAGAACTAAACTTACATAAAGTTTTAGTTCTTTTTCTAAGATTTTGGTTTTAAAATATATAGCACAAATTAGTTGGTTATATGTAGGTGCAAACAAGTTATTTAGAGTATTAATTAATGTTGAGTACCAACTAACGATGAATGGAATGGCAACAGGACTTAGTAAGACCACTCAACATACGGGTTGCCTAACGTGCGATTCGTCAAGGTAGGTCCGGTTTTATCCGGTTTATTATGAGCAAAATTTTAGTTCATTGGTTTCTTTTTATTCTTATAAAGTGACCACGGTCCGATATCGTGCTCCATCGTTTAACATATTTTCTTAAATTCTTAACATTCTTTATCTCTAATTTTAGAGACAGGTTCTTTAACTAACGCTAAATCTTGAATAACTATAACATTTATATGTCTTCAAAACATATAGTTGTACATAAACTTCGGAACGGCTAGATCAGTATGTATACAGGCTGGTTGATTTTTCAATGTCCAGCTTATAACTGCCAAACTATCAAAAATAACAAATAATATTTTTATGTAAGTTATCGAGTTCATTATTAGCTGTTTATATATAAAAATTCATTTTTTAAATGGAACACTCTATATATTTTGTTATTTTTAAATTCACTATTCAATTATTTTTCAAAAAGTTCATTAGACTTATATGCCTGAATATAAAAATATTTTTTTGCTATTTTTGATAGTTTAGGAGATATCTGTTGGACAATGAAGGCAAGGAATCTATATAAATTGTAAATAACATGTAGCAATATGCTATTATTGTTATTGCACTAAATTGCACACAAATAAGAACAGGAAAAAAAAGCAGAAGAAAAGCACACTAACAAAGAGCTACACTAAAGAAGAAAACTAAACAATATTGTCATTTTTTTGTGTAGGGGTCGGATGAATATTTCCGCCTTTCTGCACAGCGACCTACGTAGGTCTATTGTGCACTACCCTGCTGCTAGTGTTCTACCAGGAATTTCACTTCTCTGGAGAAGTGTAGAATTTCCTGTAGAGGCCTATTTCTCAGTTCCAGAGAGGTTATAGTTTCCGCTCCAAAACTGGCTAGCCTATTGTACGCTATTTCAGTACAAGTACACATTATATGCTCGGTGGTCTCCACTTCTGACTCACATAATCTACAGACTGCATCAGCCGCCTTG
>JARJEC010056451.1:0-10948 GCA_030264575.1 Tachinus sp. AB-2021 | reverse complement strand
TTATATTAATTGTTTAAGTTATATAAGTTAATTTAAAAATGTGTGGTCAGTATAATACTAAAAATCTGTATTATTTGAGCAATTATTAATATTTAATTTTTAAATGATCCGTATTCTACACACTGAATAATAAAGAAAATTTTAAGTTAAAATAACTATAGCTAGAAAGGAAAGATTTGTATTTTAATTACTTTTAAAGCATCATATCAAGAGACTTCAAACACACTTTCATAATTTTATTGATAGAGAGTCCCTAAGTTAATGTTAAGGTGGCAAATTTGTTCACGACAAATAGATATTAAAATTGTAATAAATCAGAACTATAAACTTTCTTCTTCTATTCTGATTGTATTCATATACACAAAGTATATTCAAATACACGAAAGTTTTCAACAAGTCTTATATTTTGAAAATAACGATACAAAATAATTTTACTAATTTTATATACATCAAAATAATATTGATAACAATATAACCAAACATTAATATCCTTTTTTCCTATTAAACATTAAAGACAAATAAAAGTTGTTAAAAAACAATAAAATCTAACCATTGGCAGCCAAGATACAAAAAACGACTCCCCTATCTCGTAACGCACGGGAAATATTTGGTGGATTTTTGCGGTTTATGACTCAATTGTTTTGTATGATATGTTTTGTATTTAATACAAACATATTTAAAAATTTTTTTTTTACACCTACCGAGTTAATTTGACCAGTGTTCCCAAGTCTATGATAGTCTGGGAACTGGTGATGAAAAGTGTAATAGTTTTGGAAAGGCTGAGTCCAGATAACAAAAATAGGATGACGTTAAATAAAAAAACAAAAAAAAAAGTATCAGAGAATCTGACGGTAACGCGCTTGGAAAGGTGCGATTTTAATAAATAGTCAAAAATTCTTTTGGAAAAGCTGAAATTTGTAAAATTACTTTATTGAATCTATGAAACAAACAGTTACATACAGATTTATTAAAACCCAGTCAGACAGCAGGGAATAGAAGTTCTGCGCGCTGCTTATCAGATGATGAAGGCGAAAAATAAACGACGAAGATGTTAACGATGATGATATGTCGAAAATAACTAAATAAAATATAAATAAATAATAAATGTTTTTCTCAAGATAAATAAATGCCAAAAATACGTTTTAGTCAGTCAAAAACCTATTGTGAGAAGAGAAGCAGCGCGTTATCAGGACTTCTATTGGCTGCTGACTGAGTGGGTTCTATTAAAACTGTGTCGGATTGTTTCTTAGATGGTTTTAATTGAAGTAATTTGACATATTATCAAATTTCAGCTTTTTCTTAACAATTTTTGGATATTAATTAAAATTACACTTTTGCAAGTGCGCCACCGTCGAGTTTTCAGTTACTTTTTTTGTTTATTTATTTAACGTCGGTCTATTTTTGTCATATCTGGACTAATCACCGACGCCAGAGGTTAATATCTGGCATTTTTTTCTGATTCCTGGCCTGCTGACTCTGCAGTACCGTTCTTTCGGCAAAAAAAACAGGCCGATCTGAAACTATCAGCCTTTCCAAAATTATTGTACTTTTTTGGTAGCAGCTCCTGGACTATGACTTTCTATGAAAAACAGTTTTGATTTAAATTACTGGCTATTACATCGCTTGTCGTGTTGATTAGTTTTTTAAAATAATAGCAGTCGGTCTGTTAGAATGTTGTGCCAAGTCCATCATGCTTTTTGTAAACTCACTCATTGGTGACTATTTCCGCTTGGAAACAGATACATATTTGCCCTGGGCTAGTGTCTTCTGCTTTCCTTATCTATGTATTAGATGAAAAATATCTGATACAAAAAAGGAAGCAAGTCTACGTTATATGTTTGTTTGTTACATGTATGCGTAAGGTAACTATTAAGATAGGGGATGTGTTTGTTTATCTGTAGTTTATTCGCTTCTTGTCTCGACTTGGCCATCATCACTTGGTAAAGTGACGGTAGTGTGCGCAGTACTTCTTTCTACTGCTTTGCCTAGCTTAGTAGTTATACTCCTGGGTGTTTTATTCCTCATAACATCTGCACATTAGTTAGTTGTTAAACTCTATATATATATATATATATATATATATATATATATATATATATATATATATTTGCTGTTACGTTATAAAACGTATAGCTGCAAAAGGTATATTTGATTTCAAGTATGACTAATTCCTTTATTCTTTACGGGAGCCTCGCTCTATACATCTTCAAGGTTTTGACGTTTTTGGTCATCTACAAAATTTGTTTATACAAAAATCAAGGTGGCATACGTTCTTCCATCTCTTGTATGTTACGGTGTTATGGATGACCTATTGCAGTGACTAAACGATATATGCATCTTTATTTTAGCCTACTATGACAATCACACTATCCCGGTAATCGGGAGTTTAAGGACAATTGTATCTAATATGATGTCGATTATACGAAGAACCGCAGAGAAGTTGTGTATAATAAAGGGATTATTATTTAACAAAAATAATGCGTTGATAAATGAAACAGACTGATATTTTAAAACTTGAATAGAAATAAGCTGATATTTGGCAGTACAATAAATACAAGTGTGATAAGTGATAAGTGCACATTAACAGAAATAAAAAAAAACTAAATATCCAGAGAGAGTTAGTACTAGTTTGGGTCTATAATACAATATAAGATTTATTGATATATTAATTGATTAAATACAAATTACCTTTTTCAGTAAATTTGTTCTTGATGAGAGACAATAATTTCAACTTTGAGCATATGTCTAATTAATAAATTGTATGTTTTTAATTTAATACTGATAAATAATTAATTAATTAATGTATACTTTATTTATTACTATTTTAAAATGAATAAATGAAAAATTTTTTGTTTGTTTTATGATAATTTATTTTTTGCTGTGCTGTGAAGGGTTACTTAAAAACGATTTACGTTTTATTATTTTTTTCATATTTACATTTAAATATTCTACTCTAATGACAGTAATTAGAATTAAAACAAACATATTTTAATTTGTATTAAGTTAGCAAAGGTTAAAAGCTGCAGAAACATATAAATATATATTCTACTTTGCAGGTGTTGCTAGAACCTCTTTGTCTGCTTTAATTGAATGGTACAATGAACCTTAGCGAACAGAAGCTATTAAGCAAATATTTTACTTGGAAGATGTTTTTAATTCTACAAAATTAATAATTATTATACATAAACTTTTTTGCATTTAAATACCTCAACTTATAACAATGAATGGATGAATAATATGCACATGCACAGTAATGTTTTTACTTACATAACTATTTGCAAATATTAGTTGAATCAAATTAAATGTGAAAATATCGCTTTATTGTACAAATAGTTAGAAAGTGCAAATATTTTTTTGTTTGTTTATTAATGCTACTTATAGTAAGCATACAATGCAACATAAAATTAAAATGTGAATAGCCAATATAATTTATTCTCTTGAATTATTTTAATGATTATTATGCTTATAGAAGTGTCTATTATGCATGGATCACGTTTGTTAGACACACAAATATCTGACTTGGTAACCTAAATAACATTAATGTTGTTTAATTTTCAATTAATCTTTTTTATTTGCCATTTACAAACACATGAGCGTATATATCATCAATATGCACGTTTAAAAGGTATCTATGCATTACTAGGTAGTAACGGTTTTTCATTATAAACATATGGTTATGATGCTTTAAAATAGGTTACTGATACTTTTACAAACTTCGTTTGATCTTCACTATTTTTAAGAATTGTAAAAAATAATAATTACGTAAAATTTTGTGTGTGGTCTTCGGAAGTATATATCTACCGTTAATGGACGGATGTGTGAAATATGGGTAAAGGCTAAATAAGATTAATTATTGTCACGCCAAAACAGATTTTTAATGGATTGCATTTTTATAATTAAGAAACGCAATCATTATTTAAAGGTTATTATTTTATATATCAACAAAACATTGTGCAATGATAACGTTTATTAAATATATTTATTTAATTAATCCGTTTAACGATGCCGACATCAGATAGCTATCTTAATAATTTAATAAATACAATGGTGATAGTTATGTAAGGATTCATCAGTGATATTTGGGTCAATTAACCTTTAACAAATCAAGGCGCAATTTTTTAATATAATAATTATCACAATTTCCTGTATTAAATATGCAACTAGGTTTAGCCCACATAAGAATATTGTAGATTGTGTTTTACACTTTTCAATACCATTGTCATTGCCATACGTGATTATTATCCTATATGTTAAAACGACCTTGATTTTACTCGATTATAAACACATTTATAATAACTGTATAGTGTGGAATACATTGACATTATTAATTTGTAAAAATAGTCATGTGGGCGCTAAACCGGCCTACGCATGTTTTCCGAATACTTTATGAACATTTAAATTACGCAAATGAAACTCACATTGTTGTTGTTTTTTTAACTTATGGACTATTCACAATAAGGAAATAACAATGGGGCAGCAGCGTCGATAACAAAATTATAAACAATGGCCAGCGTTGACAGGCTTCTTCTATTGTCGTATAAATTCTTGGGTTTATTGTAAAATTTTAGCGTGCAGTTTAAATATAATGACATGGGCGTTGGTTTGTAACCGCAGTGGGTATGGCACGAGTTCAAAAAGTAACACAAATTTTCATGTTTGTGCCAGCCGTAATTTTATATTTTTGTGTATTAATGTGGAAACATAGCTGTACACGCTGTTTGTTTAAAACTTTTAAAATTAAATATAACATTGTAGGTGTACATATAATTCACATGTAAGTATGTGAATTTATAATTGCATTTATCACACCTATGCAATTTACATTATAGAAATTCATTTGCTAGTGCAGTGGTTCTCAATCTTTTGTATTTTGCGTACCCCTTGTTACTTTGAAATAATTTGCGCTCTCAATATCGAAATATAAAGTTAATTAATTAATACTTTCTACAAATTATTGTGACGACTTTTTGTAGAAGTTGTCCGAACAAATGGCACTTCTACGTATTTATTGTTGATTTATTGTTTTTTTTTTAATTGCATGAAGAAATAGTGTATCTACATATTTATTTTTGGTGGCCTTTTTTGGAGTTATCTGAACAATAATATACCTAATATAATGTTGACGACTTTTTTTGAGTGCTGACCGAACAAAATTCTTTTCTTTATTTACCAGTTGTGCAGTAGAAACATCTGAATTTCATCAGTGATAAAAAATTCTCATATTTGCAAAACTGAGATAAGAGTGTTGCTCTGTAGACGACGATACGTAGTTATTTACTTAAATAAGTAAACAGGTGACGAATAAATAAAATATTTAACAATACACGCAAGAAACTGAGATTACTGGGTGCAGAGGGCGAGAGTCTTGCCTACACGGCTGCCGTCTGTCATATTCTTCAGCCCGCAAGCATAAACCCTATTACCATGCTAGAAACGTTAAATATCATAAGAGTCGTGATTTATTTTATCATGTATTAATGTGGTTTATCAGCTGATATGATACAAAGCTTTTATAAAAAAATAGGCCTATTTCTATTTAAATTGTTACAAAGAAGAAAGCCATTTATAGTAAATTTTAAATAGCTTTGGTCCTTGGTCACCTTCTTTTAACTGAGGTTGGTTAGCATGACAATTTTAATTTTATATATCACTGCTTTGAAAAGCTCTGTAGAGGAAGAGAACAACTTTTTAAAGTTATTGAGTCATAGGATATGCTGTTTTCTTTATCACCTTGTTCCTTAAATTTTACGCTGAATAATAAATTATAACAATTTGTCACACATAGTTCAACACCACGGCATAACATTTGCAGTATTTTGTTCTAATTCTTTAATAATCTTGACTAAGAGTTGCATTCACTTTTATCTCTATTCATGCTATTTCTTCAATATACTATGAAACAATTATATCCTAAAAGCTTGGATTCTGTTTATTGACCGCTTATGCCTTCATCCTATATAGGAGAATTGTAAAGATGTAGCATCTCGTTAGATTGATTTTATTTTCTGTGCTTATGTTGTTAAAGATTTTTCCTTTTTACAAACCCAGTCTTAGTCATTTTAATTGGGTACTTTATTTTTTGTGATTGGTTGTTATATTAGTTTATTACGGTTTCCAGATATTTATGCTGTTTTTTATTCTGTTTTTTATTGTGTTATAGTTTATCATTAGCATCGCTAAAATTGGTGTTTTAGAGATCATATTTTTTAAAATATACATTTACATATCTTATTTTTGTTGGACACATGTTCCATCATTCTGTGCGTCTGCGTTACTATTTGTTATTGTTATTAGTATACAAAATAGTATTTATAAGCTTTCCATTTATTGTTATGCTTGCTAGTTTAATATTATTTATTTATTGTTGTCTTTGACTAATATTTCTTTTAAAGTGGTTTGGCAATATAAATTAAATAAAAGCGGCGATAGTATGCAACATTGTTTGACTTTGATTTGTATTTTGATGTTTTCTGTTATTTCGATCTTAACGACCCCGTAATGATTATTCTAAGGTTCTGTATAGCTTGGACGTCAAGTTCATTGACTTCTTTGGTTCTAAGTGTGAATCATTCTTCTTTATCAAATTGAATAGTATCCACGCATTCGTCAACTACGCATATGGCGTTTCTGTAATGGGATATTTACACCAAATAGCTAGTACATAATCTGTTGTACCTTTAAACCGTGTGCTAATATATGTTTCTAGTTTCACACATTTTTGCTTATGTATTAATTTTCAGAAAGATTATGGATATGTATCGTAAACATTGCATTTTGTTGGTATTATTGTAAATTCCGATTTATCGGGGTATTCTTCTCTCGTATACATCAATTTAATATCTTTTTTATTAATTTTGATGATGAAAACCTCATCTCGTGCGACTGCTTTGTCCTTCTGTGCGCCCTTAACTGTGTAATTTTTATCTGTCTACTTCTTCTTTTTGAGGATGGTGTGATATTCATGTGTTTCTTCAGCTCTTTGATATTCATATGTATGTTTAAAGTGTTGATATTTGCTTAACCAATAGCTATTATTTCTTTCATTCTGAAAATTATTAAATTAAAACTCTACAAATATAATAAGAAAAGTATATATTTCAACTTATCTTATTCACTTATTTTATAATTTTTAGAATGAATATTGTTGAATTCCACCATATTCGGACATCAAATATTGAATTTATTAATTCTTTGCTTATTAGATTATTTTTTATTGAAAATTTGTGTTTTAAATTGTTGTTTCTGGTAGGATTTATTCTTGGTTTCTATTTACTCTTCTGTTATAGTTTATCAGTTGCTTTGTACATTTTTCATCGTTTATGTATTGCGTTTTGTTTCGTACCTCTTATAATTTTTGCGTGAATATCTTGTTTTATTTTAGTTAAGATTAGTGCGATTTTGTGATTTTTCTTGTTTGTTTTCCAATCTTGTTTTAAACCCAATATGTTTTTAAGAGAATTTACTTTATATACTTCTCATTACTTATTAATAAATTAATATATGTTTTAACTATTTGATCTTTGCTATGTTTGTTAAAAGTTTTTGTGTAGAGCCACAGTTCAGGTAGCATAAATAAGTGTTAAGGCTTTCTCTGTTGTTATATTGGCAACTTATAGAACTGTTTCTCAAACTTTTTGTCAGGCGGCATACTGAAATATACGGTTCCTTCCATATTATTATTTCTATTGTCTGTATTACAATTTTAAAGATACAAAAGTTAGAAAGTAATTGAATTTTGTTTTATAGTAAGCGAGTTTATTGCCAGACCCGAAATAATATAAAACAAGGGTTATTGTAGAAATATCTGGCAATACAATAAGTACGTTTTTGCAACATACCATGGTACATCTATGTAGTTTAATATCCTACTCCCTAAATATTGTAACTACGCATAAACTACCTCGCGAGCAGGTTTATTGTAGGTAACTCAGAGAACGCGTTGATGACGTATATAACGACGTCGTAACACTTCCCGCAACAACCACAAATTTGCAAAAATGCTGTAAAGTCTAAAGAAGTATTGTGAGCTTAAGAATGTTGCGGCACCCGTGTGAAGTACTTTAAAAATTACTGTTACAGAACAACAGAGGATAACTTATATATTTTGTAAATAATAAAAAAACGCCTTTCTTTTTGGTAACAAAATATTTGGATAATGACGTCCATAGTTTTTTATTACTCCTGCATAACAAAGAAAAATAATTTGAAATTGGAAATGAAATTGAAATTTGAAATACAAAAGAGTAATTTTTAAGATGTCTTTTAGATAGACTATATAAGATATTTCTTATTTATATTGTGAATAAGTTAATAAACGATTTCTTTTTATTATGATAATTTCATTTTATGTCAATCGTTTCGATAAACTTATTTTATCTTTCTCATAGCATTCTTAATTTCTTGTTGTTATAATTTTATTAGTGATTTAACCGTTATATTTTCACATATTTTGCTTATTTAAAAAAATGTGATCTTTGTTCAGGAAATGTCTATCTGGCCAACATGTATAACTATTTTTTTACAGACGTCCGTATAGTTATATACATATACGTTAAATTTGAAAATAGTTATTGATATTTGATTAATAAAGTTAACATTATTTGAAATAAAAATATGGATATAGGACGATTCAATCACTAATGAGATTACAACAACTAAAAATCAAGAAATTGCTGATGAAGATTAAATTAAGTTAATTAGATAAGAACGTCTAAGTTTTTAACTTGTCTATTTTGGTTCTTATTGTCTATTTATTGGTATTTATAGTAACAATGACAATGAAATTTATACCTAAATACCTATATAAATAACAAAGTGGAAATTTATGAATGTAAATAGTTTTTTTTACGTAGTGAGATGTTTAGCAAGTGACTCTTGATAATGAAATCACAACTTTAATAACCTATGGTTTGCTTCTTTAATGTTAAATGTTCGCCGTCCTTATCAAATTGGTGCGGTTGCAGTTTGAGGTGGTCAAGTTTTGATTTCTCACTGTCAAGCAACGACAATACTATTTACATCAGTCCATCTCTAGCTATAACCCTTACCAATTATTCTTGTTTGCGGTTTCTCTATTTTATCATTTTTAACCACCTACATTTTTTTTCCATTCATCAGTTGTTTAGCTATTTTTAACCAAGGCATCATAACATAACATATTCATAGTGTAGCTTTGTACTTCTATTATGTATTTTCCAATTCCATCCATTTCTTTGAGATTAGTGAATGTTTTTTTACTAGAATATTAGCAGTGATTATAAATGGTTTGATATATACTTTATCTACTTGTCATATGGTTTTAATGTAGTATAATAAATTTTCAAATTTTTCAATTTTATTCTTATAGATTGTATTTAGAATTCCAGTATCAATTAAAAATATTTTTTTTAATTTATAGAAAAAATTAATTATTTAATAAAAATTATCTAAGTATATTAAGCAATTTAATGTTTTATATTTTTTTTAAATAAAATTATTTTTTATAAACCTAGTAACATATTTTATCGAAAAAACTAAACATTGTTTAAAAGTGTTTTCTTGCAAAGCAGTGGCTATGTCAGTATTTCCCAAACTTTTTTGTTCGCGGCACACTTTATGCACTGAAAATTTTGTGTGGCACACCAGACTTTATCGAAAGTACAAATAATTGGTTTTTGGATTATAAAGGATTATATTTCCTTGATTCCAAAGGATAATAAAACTTAATAATAAAACAAGTAAAAAATTAATAATTGTTGCAAATATGATACAATATAAAATATCACAGCAGCGGCATACCTCGCACGTATTGCGGCACACTAATCTGCCTCGGCACACCAATCTGCCTCGGCACACCAATCTGCCTCAGCACACCAATCTACCTCGGCACACCGGGGAAACAATGGGTAATAAAATTAATATATAATATATTTTAATATATTGCTTAAATTATAAACAAACCATAGTTGTTAAACATTTAATTGTATCGATATGAAAACGGATTAATTTAAAAAGAATTATATTGTGTTAAGTACAATACTTTACGACTTTATAGAACTAGATAAGATTATGTTTTGTTAAATGATCACAATTAAAATTACATAATGTTTCATTAAAAGAAGTTGTATGAATAAATTGAATTTTGTTGACTCGGTCGAGATTTTGCAGATAATTTTCTAAATAGAATTAATTAATTTAATTTAACAATTCAATTATGTTATAATGTAGCATTAGTTGCATCGTAGAGTTCATTATTGGTTTTATAATGATGAAATCTATATCTATACTAAAAATACCGATCACAATACTTAAAAATTACACAATTGAATTGAGAAAGATTTTCAATCATCAATCCATCATTTCATTACACAATATTGATTTGTAATATCACATCTTATATTTTTCTTATTGACAAATAGTATTTTTATTATTCTAAAACTTTATTTATGACAGTTAATTGAGTATTACCATATAACGTCTGACCTTACACCGTTGTTTTCGAATTTAGGATCTAAGGCTTTCATCAAGTAATAATGTCGTGCTGTGTAAAGTGCATGTACAGTGAGAACTTTCAATTGATTATTCACACGTTTTCCGATTATTTTAGTTGTTACGAGAAATTGACGTTTAAAACAATGTTTTAAATGGCAATGCCAAAAAAATGCAATCAATTATCAAAAAGACAAAACTCGTTAAATAGTTATATTACTTTAGAAATTTGTTTCATAATATTTGTGTACGCGACTAATATTTGTTTATTGGAATATTTACTGAACGAAAGCAGAATGGAAAGGTTAATTATTAAAATGATATTTACATGATTTACATTGATATTTAAATGAATCTCATGAAAGTTGTCTTGATTCAAATATTTCCAGAATAAAACTGCAAAACCTACTAAAGTCAAACAGATTTTACAAGTGGCAGTTAAGTCTAACAAATTTGCTCAAGTAGTCACATTGTACTATTT